>JAILXH010276630.1:14645-29122 GCA_023558415.1 Piaractus mesopotamicus | reverse complement strand
TCTTTGGGAGTTCATCCTGCCCCTTTCCCCTCAGTCTGGACCTGAGGGGGGGGACAAAGTCAAGTCAAAGTTTATTTATACAGCGCTTTTTACAACAGGTGTTGTCACAAAGCAGCTTTACAGAAAAATCCAGGTCTGAACCCCCATTAGCGTCACCAATGGTGACAGTGGCAAGGAAAAACTCCCTAAGAGCCTTGAGAGGAACCAAGACTCAAAAGGGGAACCCATCCTCCTCTGGTCCACACCACAATGTCTGTTCTAAACCGTACAAAACAAGCATAGTAATTAAAACAGCATCACAATACATACACTACATGTCCAACGGTGTCCAGACATCTTCTCCAATGAATGAATTCATGACTTTAAGGGCTTTAAGCTCACACAGGTGTTGAGCTGCGCACACACAGCTTGTATAACCTCCATAGTAAAGCATTCCCAAGCATTGGAATGTGGAGCAGTGGAACTGCGTTCTCTGGAGTGATGGAGCTCCATCCAACACTTCTAGATGAGCTGGAGTGGCGTTTGTGATCCAGAACTAATCATCCAACATCAGTACCTGACGTCACTAATGCTCTTGTGACTGAATGCAATTAAATCCTCACAGCAATGTTCCAACATCTAATGGAATCGTCCCAGAAAAGTAGAGCTTGTTATTGCAGCAAAACGGGGACAAACTCTGTATTAAGCCCCTTGATTTGAGAAGAAAGTTTGGATGAACAGGTTTGTACTTGTCAGAGGGAGTTAAAGGGAGTATAGACTGAACCTTGCAGCCAAGCCACCCCCCTGCCCCCCTCTGAACACTAAAAAAAAAAAAAAGGATGTTTAAAGGTTGCTTTAAATTGACATGATTAAATTACTATTATGACAATTGTGTTACAATTATGTTGATTATGACGATGTGGTGATGATACCACAACACACACAAGATTAGCCTACCAACTAATCATGCTCCACTGTACTCCCTACTTGTACATGGTTATATGGTAGGTAGCAAGAAATGAGGTGACAGGGCTGACAAGATAATAATAGAAGGGTTTCCAGAACTTCATACTGGCTGCACTGTAGGGATGTGTGTTATGGGTGGATAAATCAGCAGACATTTCCCAAAGTGGTAGATATTTGGTGATTTGCTGTCAGTCTTGTTCTCCTGGTGATGGTCAGATCTACTCTTTTTCATTTTTTCAGCTGCAGGGACAGAATATCATATTTATGATTCAATGCTTTCATAAATATTGGTATTGTTTCCATTTTTTGTTTCTTCTGTGTTTGCAGCCCCAATATAACATTTTGTTTATTTGTTCTTGACAACCAACAACAACCTACACACACGTATGACACCATTTAAAATTGCATAACATTTAGTGTAAAGAATTAAGCCTTAAATATGATGTGTTTATAATTATTGTAATGAATATTATAATAATAAAATAGTGGATACCAGCAGTTAGGCTACAAACTTCCCCTACTTACTGCTGAATTGTTGCGGCCTGGTATCAAACGACCAAAGGCTCGGAACTGGTCTGCAGCTCGGTAATTAGGAATCTCTGGTCTAGAGCAGGGGGCGTAGCTAGAGTGAGGCCTGGAGGGGGGGTGGGGGACATACATTGTTAAAAATGAGAGGTCAGCTCAACTCAAAATGATATATTAACTGATTACTTGGCTTTTCCTGAGTTGACTCGACTTGAAGACACAGGATTTCACACAACTTAAGTTTCGTAGCTGAGTTGAAAGTTCTCTTAATGTTTTTAGTTCTGCATCTCAATTATGTAAATAAAATGAACCTGTTTTTACTTCCTCACCAGCCAGGACTCTCTCCATCACACCATCCTGCTAGACATTTGTCCTTTTGAGTACTCACTTACGGATGGCTGTGGCATCACTGGGGCTCAATCTCACAACCTCCTGTTGGGGTGAAGGCTTAGTCCACTGCACCACACAGGAACACATGAAGCAGCTCAGATTTTGTGTCTACAAATGTTTAAAACACCGGACAAAATATTTGTTGTTTTGACTTTGAAGTGTGTCGTCATCTCATGTGGTACAACTGTCTAATAATTCATCCCAACATCAGGAGGTTGTGAGTTTGAATCCCAGCAATACCACAGCTGTCCATATCCAGAAGCCCAAGAGGAGAATATGCCAGATGGGGCTGTGTGATAGAAGGAGCGCCAGCTAGTGGAGAAACTGAGTAAAAAAACACATTCAGTTTAGTTTATCTAACCGAGATACAGACCTAGAAACAGTAGCTGGGAGAATTTTTGACTCAGCTAAGAAGTTTGAGTTGTGTGAACTCTGGTGTCCTCAAGTTGAGTCAACTCAAGAAAAGCCATGTAATCAGTTACTAAACCACTAAGTTGAGCTGATTAATTTTTACAGTTTAATGCTACCAAGCACGCTTGTAACCAATCCCTTCTCCTAAATGAATTTCCGGCTGCACCACTGGTCTACAGACAAGAACAAATTGTAGACCATAGTAAATATGTGTGTGTGTAGAGCTAAATACATGCAAGAGCCACTTTATTGCTGAAAAATTGCAAGATGGAAACTTTGAAAAGAAACTGTTCTCAAGGACACAATTTTCTTGTAAATGCTCTCATAATAAATGTTGAGCAAATGCTATTTTACCTCAATGAATGCTGCAAGCTTTCCTGGAACTGAAGGCAGCATCCGTTTGTGTGTGTGCCTCATAGTGTGTATATGGGTGTGCTGTTTGTTGCCTGCGGTGTAGTCTGAATGTGAGCATTAGCAGTAAGCTATTACTGCAAATGTCAGTGCATCAGCAGCACTCTACCTGATTATGTCAATACCAGCTGACATCTGTGCTGTTCACAGATAATAAAGCCAAGGCTGCAGTGTGTGGCACATGACTGTGGGGCAAGAGGGAAATTAAAAGGAAATAACGGAGCGTTGACCTTGGAGACAGGTATTAGCCGGGGAGCTCATTCAAGCCTGAGCCGTGCGATATATTTCTCATTGTTTTCTATTGTTAACATGTGAACGACCCTGCTCCTGCTGCTGACAGTGTCCCTGCACAGGTGACATTTAAAAACCATCGACTTGAGGTGTGGAGGTGAATATGGAGACCTGTGGAGAGGGCTTCTCATTAATTGTGTCACCATTATTGTTGCAGCCAGACTTGCCATCATTGACTGCGGCACTGTGGGAATAAAGTCAAAGGAGCAATTTGGCAGCTATTTGCCAAGTCTGGAGGGCACTACCATGGACTTAGACTACATTCTATCCTTTTTAGTCACAAATAATAACGGGTATACATTTCAACCATTAAAAAAGGAGCATGCATTGTGGTTTTACATGTCTTGTATAAGTATTCTGTGCATAAAAACTAAACAGATTAATTTAAGGCATTTATAAATGTTCTGGATTGGACCACTTATCAATAATGGCTACAAAAGAGGTAGCATCTATCATTTTTCTTCCTCTTTTTTATGAATGAGAGTTCTGATTTTGTTGACATTTGTACACACAAGTCATTTGTGCACTAAATACAAACATGAATTCACTGAGAGTGCACAGTACACTGCTGATACTGGATCAGTCCTCTCAATAAAAGCACTAAAGCACTGTTCTTCAGTCATTCATGAAAAATATTACTTCACTTTCCTATTCCTTCTAAAAGACAATGTAAAAGTATTCTTGAAATACACTATATGGCCTAAAGTATACACATTGAGAACTTCATGAAATGGGTTTCAAAGGTCAAGCAAGTCTAAGATCACTACACACAATGCCAAGCGTTGGCTGGAGTCGTGTACAGTGCCACCACTGGACTCTGGAGCAGTGGAAACGTGTTCTCTGGAGTGATGAATCAGCTTCACTGTCTAGCATTCTGATGGATGAATCTGGGTTTGGTGGACGTCAGGAGAACTCTACCTACTGGAATGCACAATGCCAGCAGTAAAGTTTGGTGGAGGAGGGATAATGGGTTGGGGCTCGATTCCATTGAAGGGTATTATCGCTACAGCAAACAATGACATTTTAGACTTTTTAGATTATATCAAGCTGAGCAAAAAAAATCTATCTCCATTTTTGTCAGTTTTTATTTTTGAACATCATCTGAACACGGTGGCTATCCTTTCCATTGTGTGAAAAGTTAATGATGAATTGACCAATAGGAATGCTTCAAAATCACTTGCAAGTAAACCTCTTTACATGAACTTACATTACAAGTTAAGAAAGTTTCTGTCTTCCCCTGTGAAGTTACTATTTTGGAGATACTTTTTGTTTGGACAGTGATGATATGCTTTGTTGCGAGATCCATAAAGACACGATTTCAACGAGTTTGGTGGGGTGAAACTTCAGTGGCCTACACAGAGCCCTGTTCTCAACCCCACTGAACACCTTTGGGACGAATTGGAACATTGATTGTGAGCCAGGCCCTCTTATCCAACATTGGAGGCTGACCTCACAAATCTTTTGACTGAATGGGCACAAATTCCCACAGACACATGCCAAAATTTTGTGGAAAGCCCTCCTAGTGGCTTGGAAACTGTTATAGCTGCAAAAGGGTTGGGGGCACCTCTATATTAATGCCCATAGTTTTGGTAAGGGATGTCAGTAAGCTCGGGTATGAGTGATAGTCAGGTCTCCACATACTTTTAGCTACATAGTGTACCAACATAGTGGTGTAGGTGGAGTTTTCACTGGCTCTTCCCACTGTCAGGTCGCTTTTGTGTTATAAGTGAGTTTGAGTCAAGAGGTTTTCTGTTCTTTTGCACCATTTCACATCAAACACACGGAAATGCATCCAAATTACTGTTCATGCAATGCAATGCTACGAAAACAAATGTGTTAGATAGAGATAAGGTTGAAATGCAGTGGGCTACGCAACACTTTAGGGGGCTGCAACAGAAGTGCTTTTCATGTTACTTTTCATGTAACAACATAGTATCAACATAGTGAAATAAGGTAGTGGATATTATAATAATCCTGCCAGGCTGTGGTTGTGTGTTTACGTGTTGCTGAGGGATGCGACATCAAAGACTCAGCTTTCTAATCCCACCCTGCCCCATGCAGGTGAACACAGGCTGGAGTGGGTGGGTACCTGGGCTGCAGAGCTAAACACAGTGGGGTAGTGCGGAGGGGCAGCCGGGGGGACGTGGAACAGGATTAGAACAAAGTAATCCTCTCAGTGGAGATGCAGCGAGACGCATGCACATACACAACCTCGCGTAAACAGCGAGGGGGCCAGAGGTTGAGCCGATAAACAGCGCACTCTGTGTACCTCTGTCCACACTTCAGTCTTTCTTAACCTGCCTGTTCATTCCCACAAATATCGGCACTGTGAGAAAGATTTAAGCTGTGTAGCATTACATTAATGAAAAAACTGTAAAACATCAAAAGCAGAGAGAAAGAGGATAAACATGCTAACTGTGAACAAACATACTTTAGTGTAGTAGATGTTCAGAGAGGAATCATATACAGTATGTTGCAGGAATGTATACATTAGTAAAGAACATTTATGTTCAATTTGAATGTTTTCCAGTAAGCCATAGCCTTCGATTTATAAAAGGAGTTTTTAAATATATATTGCATAATGTTTCAGTGGTTGAGTAAAGAAAAGTCATTCCGAGTGGTTTAAAAGGCGGTCATGGGCTGGAGGTTAGGGAACCAGCTTTGTGACCGGAAGGTCGCTGGCTTGATCCCCTGAGCCGACAGTACATGATTAAAGTGCCCTTGAGCAAGACATCTAACCCCCAACTGGTTCTGTGGATAGGGCTGCCCACCAAGTGTGCTCACTGCCCCGTAGTGCATGTGTTCACTAGTGTGTATGTGGTGTTTCTCTGCATGGATGGGTTAAAATGCAGAGGTGAAATTTCCCCCTTGTGGGACTAATAAGAGTCACTTAATCTTAACATGAAGTTTAACAAAGAAACTTACCAAGCCTGATTTCCTTACAGTGGTGGTGATAGCAGAGGTCTGATGTCTACAGGTAATTTAGGCCCAATCCCATTTCTTATTTTTACCCCTAACCCTTGTTTCCCCAGTTACTTATTATCTCCCACACCTAATTTTTCAGTGATATGAAGCTGAAGCTCTAATTCGAATTTCCCCGTTCCACCTTAAATGGAACAGCAGTTCTGGCTGAGGTGCCAGAATGTAACTGCTGCACCTTTTAAGGTGGAATAGGAAATTTAGCTAACTAGCTACCGAGACATCAGCAATACTAGCTATTTGCACGCTTGTTATGAAGAAAAAGACCATAATACACTGAAATTATTTGCTGGTTTCTCTTTCTTCTCATAACACTTTGTTTGGAGTATAGTCCCATCCCTCTATCTCAACAAGAATCGGGACACCCTACCCCTAGTTCCCAAACATTTAGGCATTTAGGTGTTCTCATTATGAGATCACATCTGGCCCCATGAGACTGAATGTACCTGATTCCAATGAGTACACAAGTTTTACACAAATATATAAAATACATCAGCAGAATTTTATGTTTAAGATGACTTGGATCTAAAAAAAAATCCAAAGAAAAAAGAAAATAAATAAATAAAAAAATGGTAACTTTACAGTAGAAGGCAAAAATGTTCTTTACTTTGAATACAATCAGTGTAATGAGATTTTAAGTAATTTTGGACCATTTGTATTATTCCATCATGAAATTTTGACTCGATGTAAAAAGGAAGCTACTGGGCTTAAGTGGACAGTGACCATATTTTGCTCATGTGGAAATGATGTGCACATTTGAATCGAGAACATTCAGTCCATTACTTTTATCAGTGCATTGTTGTTTTTCTCTGTTGGTCCACTCAATATTTCAGGCAGCAACCTGCCTGGAAAAGGACGTGTGTGTTCTGGTCCCACATACAGTGAGGAGGATTATTCAAAAGGCAGCAAAAAACCCTCAGGAACAAAGTTGCAGAATTGATGATGGCTGCAATGTGAGGTCAAGAGTTTGAGTTTTTGGCCAAGCAATGTGCGTCAACTCCTGGTACCACTTTCACAGTTTTGAATGTGTGATCTTATTCAAAGTTTTTCATTTTGGCCTCACCAAGTCTGCAATGCAGTATCTCCATAGTAACATGAAATTCGAACAGCTTGAATAATACCTCTGTTCTCATCAAGCCAAACTAGTAAGCACACACCTGAGGTTTGAAATTGGCCCAATGTGGCCATAATAGAGCTTTTTGTCCGCAAATATCTTTGTAAATAAGTGTTGCTCATTTAAAAATGTCCAAATTCATAATTTGGTATTGTTTATAAACAGTTATAAATAGTTTACTATGTTAAGTCAATCTGGGCCATGCAGAACAAACACTATTGTAAAGTAGTTCTAAGATGCTTTGGACCTGTTTTGTTCCAAAGGCCCTGTGAACTTGAAGAACTCTAGCAAGTGTTCAGCAAGTGTTCAGACTTTTCAGAGCAAAATCTGTCTTTCTACAGGGTAAACCGTAGAATGTAGATGTAAACCGTTGCTCCAGATCCATACAAAATCCATCCACAGATTCAAACTTTTGACTTTCATCTTAGTCCTTCTGCAGAATCTCCCAGTGATGTAGGAGAAAAAACCCAGCGATATAAAGAGTCCAGAGAGGACCAAGAAGATGAAGTTCTGTATACAGAATCATCTCAGATGCTTTGCTAAATGCTTTCCCATCTCATCAAATGTCATCCTTCTAGGACAATATTGCTGAAGGTCCTGATAAATAAAGAATGGATTTTCCCCTAGTGCTAAACAAAGACAACATATGGTAAATAATGAAGTGAAAACTGAAAGAAATTGTTTACTGATGAATATTTTCTCCTGTCACAGCCGCTGTCAGTCTTTTAGAGCTATTCTTGGCCTCAAAGTTACATTCCTTACTGGTTTCCTTCTGATACAGCAGTCTAGTTTGGAAACTTTACATGCAACCCTAATCCACTCCACTTGATCCATCCAATCATTGCCTTCAGAAGGTCTTGATTAGCTGAAAGAACTGTGTTCACTCTGCAGGAGAAGGGCTGGTGACCAATATGACGATGTTCAAATAAAAGGTAAATGCATCAGGCTTGGCCAACTTGACAATTTTCAACTGAGATCTGATATTTTGAGCCAGGAACTATTCAAATCAACAAAAACGTATAATATAAAATCCTCACAGACACAATTGTCATATTGTTAAATATTTGCCAGATTTAAAAGGTCTGAGTACTAATGCAATACTCATATTTCAGTCTTTTCATTTAGTTTTTGCAAAAACGTTTGTTATAACTTCAGATTTTTAATAAAATATCCTGTTTAAAAACCCACAGACCTCTCACACACACTATCTAAGCTGCTCATCCTTCTGGGTCACAGGGGCACTGGGGGGTGGGGGAGGGGGTGCAAAAACTAATTGAAATGTGGAGAAAAATGGCATATTTAACTTTGCTCCCTGTAGGGAACTTTTGCATACGACTGCATGTATTATGCATAATGCAATAAATATTCATTAGAATAAAAGTAAACCTGAGTGTATAAGTTGGACCAAGATGTAAGCAGTAAGCACAGATTCTATTCAGGTTCTATTCTTTTTTTTTTTTTAATTATCTTAAACCAGACCAATGCCAAACATTGTGATGCGACCGTGGCCTTGATTCTAACGTCACATGACTAATTTCACACTGATAATTCTGCATTATATAGGATTTCCACCATTTTTTAAATGTCTGTATAATTCAATAGTTGACATGTAAACAAAGTCAGTCAGAGTGGTTTCATGTGAACTGGTGCACTGTAAAGAAATTTAGCAACTCGGATGTCTTTACAGTGGTAGTGATAGGAACCAGGGGTCACAATGCCTTCAACACAAATGCAGACATTTTATTTATTATTTAAAATGACCAGTGAACCTACACGTGTCGTCTGAGTCAAGCTTTTTAAAAACATTTTAGACCATCCCAAAACTATCTTTTCACTTTCTGTGAGGTGGACATTAAATATTTCAGATGTCTGGTTCCTATCATCACCAGTGTGAACAGCGTTGAAGCACTAAAGATCAAACCATTCTGAATGACTTCATTTCCGCATGGCTATTTATTTTAATGTTTTTATTATGCAGAATTTTAAACAATGGAAACTCCCCTTTGATATTTGACACATTAATTGGTAAAACAGTCACTATTAAACATCACATTTAAATGTTTCATCAAAGTTAAAGGTATACCAACGGACCATAATAACCGAGCAGTTAACTTTTATGGTTATGGCATCTAGTGAGGTGTTTCATTTTAATTATTCCATTCTTTTTATGTAGCACAATAATCTAAAGAATCAGCAGGCGCTCTGAGGGCTCACCACATTATGCAGGCACACCTCCATCTCATTTTACTCTTGAACATAAGCTACAGTTGCCAACTGTGCAGTTTCAATAAGATATACTGCACTTGCCAGTGGGCGTCACATAACTGTGTGGGGAAAAAAGTAAGTGAGTGGTGTTTAAGTAACTGTACATTATACTATTCTTATTGTTCAGACATAAATCACTTCTCTACAGTTTTAAATGCATTTTGAAGAACATTTTGTGAATGTTTTATTGATTTTTCAACCACAGCGGGTCTTACAGCGAGTGTCTTAAATGAGAAAATTATAGCTGGCCTTGTCTTGATGGTCTTGCTTTCTTCCTGTAACCCAGTACATGATCTCCAGAGAACCATGCTAGGTTAAAAATCTATACATTGACTGGCAGTTAATTAGAGTCTGACTTAGCAGTGGCTTGGACAAAGACAGATCTGCAGTCAAATAATCATTCAAATGGCCAGTTTGTATGAGAAAGCTTCCTTTTTTTGAGGAAAACTTCTTGCTTCAGACACAAAAGACACAATGCTTTCTGTACCATCTGATAATATTCTCATGTTCTGACCTTTTAAAAATTTCTCAAACTCATTGTGAGCTCTCTCTCAAATTCTCTGGCTATGGGTTGCAACTTAATTGCATCATCAGAAGGCCTTATAGCTGCGGACTACCACTAGCATACTTATGTGAGATCAGGCACTGCAGAGATAGTTGAAAAAGAACAGAAGAAAGGTACTTGTTTCGTGCCTCACATGCAGTTTTAAAGTTAAAAGAGCATAGAGTTGATTTGGCATTTAAATATGCTGCTACTACATTTGGGTAGTTCTGAGGCCCGTCCAGAAAGCCTCTTACTGAATCATCTCTGAGCTGCCTCAGCTCAGCACTGTGATTTTCTCAGAGCGCAGAGAGAAATACAGCATTGTTTTAGGAAGCATCTAAATGGCATACAGAAGAAACAAGTATTTAATGGTTTAGAGTCCAGCGTTTTCCTTCACGTAGTCTTTTTATAGGATTTCCCAGCTCGTCATTCGCTCTGCTTAATGGCGTATATATGTAGAGAACCCATCTGGTCGCTCAGTTCAATGTGAGGTCTTGTTTGTGCTGCTTCTAGTGAGTCTATTAAGAGTTTCTGTTCAGTTATCATTTTTTTTATTTAGTTGTTCTTGGTATTTTATTAAAACTTTCACCTTAGATATGCCTATTGTAAACATTTTTACTTGCCTCTTAAAGTGATAACAGTGTTACTGTTTATAAAGTAGGGAACTACTGGCCTCAAACTACTGGCCTGCTTCATACAGCCAGTCACATGATTACAATTTACCCCTAAATCTGGCCCATTTATTTATTTATTTATTTATTTATGTTTTTCTACAGCTAGATATTTACATCTGATGACTAGACTGTGCCTGGTTTGCAAATATAACATGGATCATTCTACCGAACTGGCTTGAAGTCAGAGTTCCAAACACATTTTGGACTTGATTAACTGACTGGGACTTTAGATTAAAATCCTTTTGCTTTTAGTGCCTCTATACATTAATCATGTTTATTCTATTAAAACAAATGATTGAACATTGCTTTAAAAAATCAGTATAAAGTTTTTCAGTATAACACACAAGTTTGCTGAATTGCAGAAAATATGTGTATTGGGTCACATTTTAAGGTTACAACTGATTTTCAGACTTTGGGACACATTTGCTAAAACAACAGGATCTAACTGCTGACCATGTGGCCATGAGGGACAGGGATGCAGCCTCACTTCCGGCTCTAAATGCATGGGCGTGGCTAAAATAAGGCTCTGCCTGTGGGCTAAAGCTCTATAATAACTAATAACTGTAATTTCATGAATAGTGATAAATACAACAAAATGTCAGAAGAAAGAAATGAATGTAATAATCTAGCAAATCCACTAAGAACGCAGAATTAACCGTTCTTCAACACTTCACTCACAGTTGTAGCACCAAAAAAGGTTCCTCTATTGTTACAAACTTGACATTGTACCAATGGCAGAACCCTTTTTTGGTGCTAGATAGAACTATTTTCAAAAAGGTTCTGCATAGAACCATAAACAATGCATTATCCATCAGTCTGAAGAACCACTGCAAACCCATACAAAGAAAACATTTAGCATGCAAGTAGTATATATAACGTGGTTCTAAATAGAACCATTGCCGTAAATAGAACCCTTGAAGAACCACCCTTTTTAAGAGTGTAGCACTCGTGGTTGGTTGATCATGGTAGGATGACCATTGGATGATTTTACGACATTTCACAAAGTCAATGTAATGAAATTTCTTTCCAAGCAATTTTGGAGAATTTCTATTGGTCCATTCGCCATGATTTTTTGGCACAAAGTACAGGGCAGCTGCTGAGCTCACACAATGCAGAAAAATATGAATTAAACAAAATGGAGATACATGTTTTTCTTTGGAGATTGACAATATTAAACACAGGTTTCAGCTATAATGCTCCTTTAAGTAAAACCTTGAGCATCTACATCTGTATTTTCTGTGTTCACTTTCCTAATGTGGCTTTGAGTTAATCATGTGTGGGTACAGTGTGAGTTGTCTTTTCATATTCACCTGAACTTAATATGATTTTAAGGCTCTGAATCTCTGTGGAAAACTGTGAAAATATATGTGGAGGAGAAGTGCTGGTGTATCTATCAGCCAGAAGCTCTCTGCGAGTTCCATTTCCACCAATTCCGAGAAGTGATGAAAAAAGCCCAATGTGTATATAGTGCTTTTTCTTTCCCACAGAATGTGTGTGTGTGTGTTTGCGTCTATGATGCTGTGTGCATGTGTGTGTGTGTGCCACCTGCGCCCTCACTCTCTCAGTGCTCAGTGGCCGTTTTGCGATCATAATGTCATCCATACACAGAAACTCTATAAAAATGTCCACTCTGGAGACAGTTATGTTCCCTTTGCTGAAGTGCACTCTTGCTTCTTAACAATGTTTTGCACCAAATAGTTGAATTGACACAAAATGTTGCTCTGCATTTGATTGATTCATTCTGATTTTTCATCTTTATAATGGCCTGATTTACTGACTGAAATTCCTTTTTGTCCTCATGTTGAAAAAAACAGGAAGTGCCTAGATGAAAATGCCACATTTTCAACTCCATTCCTAGAGCCCTTGTGTTCATGAAGTAACAATGCAGCGATACACTGTTGTCCAAAGAATGACTAATAAGCCAACAGCCCAATTCCCTTTAATTTAATGAAATGGGTGGAAGACATACATCAATGCTGTGAGTCTGATATGAATCTGATAAACATGATTCCACAGATGACCCTCATTTATTTAATTTCCAGCCAAAACAGTCACTAAGCACAGGTCATTCATTAGTCTGAGGATATTTTTGATAAGATTAGATACTAAGATAATTTGCTTGCTGCAGAAAAGAGGAAAGTCATGGAAAAAAGGGGAAAAAAAGCATTTTCCAAAACTGTGGAGTTGATAAATTAATTAAAAAATTCATAGAACATGTCTTAACAACTGTGCGAGACCTGGTAGACAACCAAAACTGTCAGATCAACAGTATTTTTCATCCCTCAGGGGAAAATCAAGCTCCAAATTCAAGCTTCAAATCTGAAAACATCCACAGGGGTTTCTGTGAGAAGACAACTCAGCTCTGTGGATTTGAAAGGTGTGTAGCTGTCAAGAAGCTGTTACTGAGAATAGGAACTAGACTTGCCACTCCACAGCCTGGACCTCAACATCACTGAATGTTTTTGGACAGCATGGACAGCAGCTTATGGGAGTGACCCAATAAGGTCCTGGTAGGTTGTCACAGGGATCTGGAGCCAGGCTGACTGCAGTGCATCCCACAGCTGCTGGAGGGGGCGCGGGGGAGGATCCATAGAGAGAAGACGACGATCGAGGTGGTCCCACAGACGCTCAATTGGGTTCAAGTCTGGGGAATTAGGGGGCCGGGGTAGTACTCAGAAGTCTTGGTCATGCTCTTCCAACCAACGTCGGACATTTCTAGCCGTGTGACGTGTCGCACTGTCCTGCTGGAAGATCCCATCGACCCCAGGGAAGACGATCAGCATGTAAGGGTGTTCGTGATCTGCAGGGATGGATTCAAACCCAAACCGGTTGAGAGTGCCTTCCACATGGATGAGTGAGCCCAGAGAAAGCCATGAAAGCATTGCCCAGACCATAAGCTGGCACCACCAGCTTGTGGACATGAAGTGGTCATAATAATGTGACTCGACTATATATATGTGTGTGTGTACATATATATATACACACATACACAACGATCAGGCATAACATTATGACCTTGTTTCTATGCTCATTGTCCTCAGTGTCACCGCTGGACTGAGAATAGTCCACCAACCAAAGATATCCAGCCAACACACAAATTGTGCAGCAGCAGATTAGCTATCGTCTCTGATTTTATATATATATATATATATATATATATATATATATATAATATGACAGTTTTGACTTGAAATGTGAAGTGTGAAGTGTGGTCTCTTGTTTTTGCATGGTATTGTAATGTATATGTGCTTGAAACATGAATAATTTCACATCCAGTGTGCTGGAGTACAGAGCCAAAACAACAAAAACTGTCATTGTCCATTTACTCACAGACCACACTGTACATGCCTTGAGGCTGTGAATGAAGATGATTCATTTTTTTTTCTTTTTATGGTAATGGCTAGAACTTTATAGATAGTGTAGGGGTTTATGGGTAGTAACAGGATGACAATAGCTCTGAGCCGGTTAGAGGGCACTAACGCACCCTTATTTGTATTCTCATACACCTCACAACGATGTGGCTCAAGTGCGGTGTGCTATTGCTAAGCTTAGCAGCTTTCTGAATTTCACAGAACAGCATAAATGACCTTGTATCAAATCAACCTCCTTTCTCATTCATTCTTTGCAAAACGTAGCACATCTCTATTATTTACCCATTTAATTAAGTCTTAGACCATATAAACTGGTGCCTTACGTACTCTTAACATAGGATCTCTGGAAAAGAGGATATATTCAGAGAATTTAAGTCCGGACCCAGACGCTGTCCTATGCGGACCTGGACCTATAACTGATAAACTATGGAGAATTCTTTAATTTTGATGGGGTGGTCCTATCTTAATCTGCGTAGCTTTTCTAGCCTTTACGGTAGCTTTAGCACCCGGGAGACTCACAGACCAGTCGCATGTGTTGTACATATCACACATGACGT
>JAILXH010276599.1:22188-36418 GCA_023558415.1 Piaractus mesopotamicus | reverse complement strand
GAGAGAGAGAGAGAGAGAGAGAGAGAGAGAGGGAGTGTGAGTCTCAGCTAAACCCTCCCGTTCATTTCACATGAAGAACTCATAAAGTATTCATCCCAGGCACAGTTCTAATTCAGTACACTTCCTTTTTTTGGCCCAACATCACTCTTCCATTTAACTCTATACTGAAGACAAAGAAAAACGTAACGATATAATTCTTACTCTTATCAAGGTAGCCATCTTAAAGTTTGGTTTAGAACGTCTGGTGCTTATAATGCATTTTTCAAATTAAAAAACAGGAGGAAGATTTTCCATTTAAAAGTGTTTCTTTGCTTAAATTACATCTCAGGTTTGAATCTTGACAGCTGTTGAGCATAAAAGTCGCTGGATTGCCTTTATTCTGCAGATTTGCTTTTTACTGGATGAAATATGAGGGCAAGCTTTAGAGAAGACATGAAGTGAACTGATTTTCATTCCCCTATGGATTAACTAGAAGCAAGCTTTCATTAACTCCCACCATGAATCTAATTACTTCCTATTGGGAGTCATTAAGGACTCTTGGTGTACCTGGGCACCAAGTGTGGCAAAACAAAGCGATTTTATACCCACCCTTGTCTTCCAAAACCCACTGTAAACAGTCCAATAACAGCAGTCTTATATGTGTATGCAATGTCACACATTCTGTAGGCATTCTAAGCAACATCAATTATTTTTCATATGTGCTGCAAGTCACATTATGTTATGGTCTACAATGCAAGCAAATGACAACATTCTGCTAGGGTCATTCATCAGCACATTCTAGAGTTCAGCAGAAAAATGGCATCACATAAACACAGACTGGCTTCTTTATTAAGTACACCACCTTGAATCTACACTTATTGTCCATTATATCAGCTCCATTTACCATATTGGTGCACTTTGTAGTTCTACAGCTACAGGCTGTAGTTCATCTGTTTCTCTGCTAACTTTGTTAGCCCCCTTTTACCCTGTTCTTCAGTGTTCAGAACCACCACAGGACCACCACAGAACAGGTATGACGTGGTGGTGGTGTGTTACTGTGTGTTGCGCTGGTCTGAGTGGATCAGACACAGCAGTGCTGCTGGAGTTTTTAAACACTTCAGTGTCACTGTTGGACTGAGAATAGTCCACCAACCGAAAACATCCAGCTACCCGCATCCTGTGGGCAGCGTCCTGTGACCAGTGATATAGGGCTAACTGTGCAGCAGCAGATGAGCTATTGTTTCAAAAGGGCGACTCAAGGTGTCTAATCCACTCGTACCAGCACAACACATACTAACACGCCACCACCACATCAGTGTCACTGCAGTGCTGAGAATGATCCAATTTCTAAATAATACCTGTTCTATGGCGGTCCTGTGGGGGTCCTGACCACTGGAGAACAGGGTAAATGGGGTTAACAATGATGCAGAGAAACAGATGGACTACAGTCTGTAATTGTAGAGCTATGTGCACCTATATGGTAGGTGGAGCTGATAAAATGGGAAACCAGTGTAGAAAGAAGGTAAGTGTACTTAATAAAGTGTACGGTTGGTGTAGTCATGGCTATATTATGCCTTGAAAAACACAAATAAAAAAAAATGTGTTTCTGCTTTTTTTTACCACCATTACTGCCATCTATTTGTTGCCATCTGAGTGATGCATCGTTCCATGCTGTTCTCTACCTTGCAAAGCTTTTTAGATGTGCTTTATAGCACCAGATGGATTCAGAGATTTTGGTTCAAGAACTCGGGACAGTGTCAGAGCTCACAGGCTGTCTTTGGTCACAAAGGCGCTATATTGGCTACTGGGTTTTAGCTCATGATCAAGGCATTCGTTTACAATTTGTGACTTTTTTCATGAATTATCATGGGAAACATTGTAAAAAACACTTAAAGCTATGTAAGTTTGGGGGATTTGGAGACTTCTCTGTTGGGATTGTGTAATGGAAGGCAATGTGCAGAAGATACATTTTGTAAATTGGTTGTGCTTCGGACCCCTTCCTGATCGTGAGCACATTAAAAGAGTTTTCAAAAAGAAAATGTCAACTATTCAACTACTCAACTATCAACTACTTTGCATTTCAGACATAACTATCGAGCCAGACCTTCTTTTTGAGCCACTTCATGTTACAGACTACAATCTCGTTCAATATAATTAGGCTTCAAGTTTTCCTATTTCTTGACGATTTTAGTGTAAAACTACCACGTAGAAAGTAAAGAATGTGCAACTTAAATGTCTTACAAGCCTTAATTGTCTGTATTTAAGACACAGCTGCTATAAGACATATTAAACCCAATTTGGGAAAGTTAACGTACACCACCGTTAGCTTGCTTAGAGTTGTTTTAATGGAATCTTGCTTGTAATCACCTTTTTTTTTTTTTCTTTTTTTTTTACAATGTATTTGTAGTCTTATTAGTATTTCTGTAATTGTAAAGGAAAATACAGTTACCTTTTTTGTATCCTGTTTACAAATGCTGTTACATGTGTGTCATTACATCCAAAATCTAAATAAATACAGTGAGGGGAAAAATGCATTCGATTTTTGAGTGAACCGTTGCTCTAAGATGAAGAGCAAGCCTGCAGGCAGCATTGTACTCTTGCTGCGGTATTCATTTCAGTGTGTCCTGCATCTTTCTTTTTTGCACAGTTTAGAAACCCTGCCTTTGAGTCAACTCTGTTTACTTCAGCGCAGCCTCAACTTTATTTGCACTGCTAAAAATCTGACTGAGACGGATAGCAAGTGCATGCATGGACCAGTTATATGAATCTCCAGCATGTTCAATCTCAGTGCACTGAACGCTTTTGGTTTTCATACCCTCTTTAATGTGTGACCAAAACAAAACATGCCCCAGATACATCTGTAACTCTGCAGCTCTTTTGCCTGTGATGGCTCATATGAGACTCAATCTCTAGTTTTCACTCTACACGATTCTGACTGTGACCTAATTTACAAGCACTTAGAGCTGAGTCTGTGCACGGCTGCACTCCCCAAGCCCATCAGCACTCAGAAATGGAAAGGGTATCTACTGGCCTATCTGACTTATTTATGTAAGCACCCAATGGAAAAGCCTGGCTGGATGAACAATGCTGCCTGGCCGGCTCGCTCTGTCTTCACGGGCAAAGTGCCCTCAGATAACCTCTGCATACAGTCAGCATTCATTAGTCAACCCAGCTGAGCACAAATGGACTCATTTACGTTTGTTTGCTCTCTATTTCTCTCCGTGTTGCTGGGTGTTTTGTCATCGTTCATCTTACTAACAGTTGCTGCTTCATGCATTCATAATGATTACAGATTAAGAAGAAGCACAATCCATCTCTCCCTTATCTTTGCTGGCGATAATTCTTCGATGTTCTTCTATGCTTGGTGTGTCCAAGACCTTAATGTAGCTTATTTGTAAAGCAAGATCACTTTTCATGTTCTTTTCCTGGTGAGCAATTATTTCAGGCAGAGATTCATAAATGAATGATACAATTCTCTGTAAATTGATAAGGTCGCCTTCATAGCGTAAATGGATGCAATGCTGGTTTTGTAGTGGAAACATACTCAACGCAAGTACATATCTATCACATACACTGATGAGCCAAAACATTGCGACAACTCACAGACAAAGCTAATAATGTTGATGATATCGTAACAACTGCGCACGTCAAGGTTTGGGAAATAATAGATGGTAATCAAACAGTCACTTCTCATAGTCGATGTGTTGGATGCGTAGGAAATGGCCAAGTGTGAAGACCTGAGTCACTTTGACAATGGTCAATTCTTTATGGCTAGACTCCTGGGTCAAAACATCTCTGAAATGGCAAGACTTGCGGGGTGCTCCTGATCAGCAGCGGTGAGTACCTACTGACAGTGGTCCGAGGAGGGACAGACCACGAACCGGTGACAGGGTGCTGGGCACTTAAGGCTTACTGATGTGTGAGGGCAGTGAAGGCTATCCTGTCTGGTCCAAACTGAGAGAAGGGCTATTATGGCACATTTTACAGAAATATTTAATGATGGTTATGGGAGGAATGAGTCACAATACACAGTGCATAGCCACAGACCAATCAGAGTGCCAATGCTAACCCTTGTTCAACACCAAAAGTGCCTACAATGGGCATGTCAGCATCAGAATTGCTCCTTGGAGCAATTGAAGAAGGTTGCCTGTCTGGGTGCAGGTGTGCCGCTTACCTGGAGAAATGATGGTACCAGGATGCAGTGCTGGAAGAAGACAAGCCATGAAAGGACTTTGACACTCAGTGTTCTGCTGGGAAACCCATCTGGGTCTGGGCATTAGTGTGGCATACATCGTTGCAGATCAGGTACAGCTCTTCATGGCAGTGTGTGGGGTAGTTGTGGGCTGGAGGTTAGGGAACCAGTCTTGTGACCGGAAGGTCGCCGGCTCGATCCTCTGAGCTGACAGTCTGTGACTGAGGTGCCCTTGAGCAAGGAACCTAACCCCCAACTGCTCCCCGGGCGCTGCGCATAGGGCTGCCCACCGCCCCGGGCAAGTGTGATCACTGCCCCCCTAGTGTGTGTCTTCACTAGTGTGTATGTGGTGTTTCACTGCACGGACGGGTTAGATTGCGGAGGTGAAATTTCCCCCTTGTGGGACTAATAAGGGTAACTTAATCTTATTCCCCAATGGCAGTGGCATCTTTCAGCAGGATAATGTGCTCTGCCACACTGCACACACTGTTCAGGAGTGGTTTGAGGAAGATGATGAAGAGTTCAAGGTGCTCCCCTGGCCTACAAATTTCTCAAATCTCAATCCGATAGAGCATCTGTGGGATGTGCTGGACCAAGTCCGAACCTTCAGAGTCTAAGGCACAACATGGAGGACCAAAAGCATATTAGTCATAATGTTGTGGCTCATCGATGCACATGTTTACAGAGCAAATCTCTGTATAAAGCTCAGTTGTTACTTTTTTATGCTACATATTAGAAAATAATTACATAATTACATATTTAATTCCATATTGAGTTATATTATGAATTACATTCACATCCAATTTACATTCTGTATCGACAGCCTCACTTCTGACTTTTTTATGTTTGCTTCAGTGTCAAACAATGATAAAAATATGACATAAATGTAAACCAAGTTTTTTTTTTCACAACAGACTGTACGCACAGCAATAACTTTTCATTAAAATCAAATCACAGTAACATATGTCCTCTTCTACCAACACAAAAGCGGTATCAACTGAAAGATTCGATTCTGCAGTTCTGACAGAATTTCTCCGCTTGTCTCAGTGACCTAAGAGTAAGAAGTAGTTAATATCAAATTTCTCAAAGCTTTTGTAATCGCAGGCAATAGGTGTGACATCTGAAGGTTAATAAAACAATGAGAAAGCTAAAGCTAACCAGTATAGTTTATCAGTATTTGACCATTCGCTGTAAAAAACACTTGCTTATATGATCAGTTGGTGAATACACTGCCATGTACAGTATTCTGTACATGTGAATAAATGGTTAAAGAAAACTCTCATATGTCAAATGTGGGCTAATATGCATTCAGAATAAATTGCAACGTCTCTGCTGTTTTCTATTCTATGGGTGTCGAGAACAAAAGGAGAATTGAAACTGCGCTGTGAGACCTAGATGGATGAAACCAACTGAACATTTGGGAGAGAACAAGCAGGTGTTCGGAAAAAAAGAGCCTGCCAGGAAAAAAGTAGTAGTGTGTTGTGAAAGCGCACAGTACTCTTTTTCTATTTTGCTAATGCAGTTGGTCGGTGATAATCTACTGGAGATATAAAGTGCAAAATCCATTTGAAAACTTAAGGCCACTGCAATTTAAGTACTTATTGAATAACTTTGCTTTTGGCTTAAAATGTATAGCAAATCACCTAACTAAGAGGGCTGAAATGAAAATTTGGAAAAATTAGGAAGTTCAATTATGTGTCCTATGCCTTTTGTCAGTAAATGACTGCCTTGAATCCCCACCCTGATTTGTGCAGCCCTGTGTTAGGAAGGCCATTTTTACACACTGTCTGACTGTGTAAGTATTCAAGCTCCATAATATGTAGTAGAGCAGTCAGATTCCCATTTGTCTTAGTATATTTGCTGCAGTTTATTCAGCCTGAAGGGTGCTTGTGGACTGCAGTTTTCAAATAGTGGCACATAATGTGTGACTAAGGTAAGTGTGACTAAGGTCAGAACTACTGGGTCACTGGACATTCACTTTTTGACTTTTGAGCCAGTCCAGCGATGCTTTGGCCTTGTGTATGGGATCATCTTACTGTAAGGTAGGAACTGATTGCCAGGCTTCAGTTTCCTAGCACACTTAAGCGGTTTATCTTGGCCTGTTTCCCTGTACTCGGTTCACTCTTCCTTCAGTTTTAACAAGATGAAGAAGATGCACATAAACATATCTGTGTTTAGACTCATAGAAAGTTAGTAAGTGCAGCTCACAGTGGTCATGATGTGTACACCAAAATCTCAACCATGCTTCATGCAAATCGGTGCAGCTATGTATCAAGCAAATGCTGATTGGCTACATGATAAAGTTGGAGGCAGGACAAGATCAAAACAATACTCAACTCAAACCACAACTAGTGCATAATTAAATGTAGCAGTTTGAGGATCAGCTGACAGAGGAGCTAAATAGTTACAAACGTTTATACAATCCATCCTAAAAACATTAGATAGGAAAAAACACAAGACTTTCCTCTTTGTTTTCTGTACATTCTGATTTGGACAGATAAGCAGACACAGTGCAGAAGTATAATTTGATCTTGCACTTTTCCTTCATCTAGAAAATGTGGCAGTTACTTAATGGTTCACAGGTAGAAACTGTGCAATTATGTGCAATTAAAAAGCAGTCATGTCCTTGCTAGGGATTTTTTTTTTTGGAATGGAACTGCTGCACCACTTAAGGTGGATCGGGAAAATGCGAATAGGGCGCCAACTTCAGCTTCGTCAACACTGAGGACTATTCAGAGGAGGAATATTTGGAATGTTGCTTTCACCTGAACGTTTTCTACTGCACTCCGCTATCTTAGGACTCTCCCAATGACACGATACTACCAGTGCTAGGAGGGCGAAGGCTAGCACAAGCTTCCTCCGAGACCTGTGAAGCCAGCCACCACATCTTTTCGAACTGCCGATCACGCAACATCATTGGACAGCCGAACGTGCTTGGAGGAAAGCGAAGGCGTCAGCTAACAGACGCCTGCGCTGACTAGCATCGCGTTGAGTGATGGGGGGGAGATGAGGGTCCATCCTACCCACTCAGAGAGCAAGGCCAATTCACCAAGGATTGAACATGCATGTGTGGCCGAACCGAATAAGAAAACAAAAAACAGAAGCTCGGATTACCGTACCATTGCTGCACTGTATCCTTACATAGAAAATAGTTGTTTGCTGCTACATTAATGTTTAAAATGTCATGCACAGAACCTTTAAAAGTGAAACGTTCCAATTTGGTAGAATAATCCTTAAATGTCCTATCTTGACAATATTACAAAAAATGTGATGCGAGTATTTATTCTTGTAGTGAGATGGAAAAACACTAGACTTTCCTCTTTGTTTTCTGTATATTCTGGATTCGACACTGTACACGTTCACTTTATGTACACGTATCACTTTAAGTGTGTTGGCAGGCACCTATGTACACGTGTGCGTACAATGCCCGCACATTTTGGCAGATAAGCAGACGCAGAGTAGAAGTATAATTTGGTCTTTAGTCATAATTCTTGTACCTTTCTTTCAGGTTCACAGCTTGACCAGTGATCCTTCAATAGAGTGATTTTTATCTAGAAAATGTGGCAGTTACTTTAATGGTTCACAGGTAGAAACCAATTATGTCCAATTGAGAGGCAATTGTGTCCTTGTTAGGGTTTTTTTTTTCATCTGTGTAAGCTTAGCAGAAGCATTTGAATACTTGCAAGCAGCGTGTATCCATTTTTTTTTTTCTTTTTTCTTTAAAATATCTGCAGAAAAGAAACTTACTTCGGCTTTGAAAATGTATTGTCAGAACATAAAAACTGACAATAAAAGTGGTGATTGGAAAATTATATCAGTTGTAACCCAGTAAATGTTAACTTTTTGCAAGTCACTGTGAGCATTCATTCTATCCATTTTCCAGAGGTTCACTTTGAAGCACCTTGAGAAGACTATAACCATGCATATGACACAAATAACAGGCATGTCTTTCTCAGTGGTTGGGTCTAGGTTGCTCGCTGCTAACAGGTCTAGACAATGGAATTGGTCCCCGGGGAGATATAAATGCTGACTCACTTCAGCCTTGTTAGGGTGTGGAGAAACAGGCAGTGTGGCGATGTTCCCATCTATCATCCGCCTTGTGATTCTATAATGACCCGCTCCACTGCCTGCGAACATCAACAGCAACTGCAGCAGAGAGCCATACAGTTGCGCTCAGAGCAGGGGGGCTCTCAGCTATTTTATTGCCAGAGCTGTCTTACTGCTGTCCTATCTTCTCTGTGTAAGCCTAGTAATTGAAAATAACTCACGACTGATGCAAACCCTCAGCAAAAAGAGGCTACCACTCAGCCAACAACTGTATTGATAGCATACAAACACATGTAAAGATTGTCAAAGCTTTATTAAGCTGTAAGAGCGAGAGGAACGGTAATTGCGACCTTCAGCAGCTGCATCAGTTGCTCTGTGCCGAGCGCCCTTGAATAGCGGTCTGTGCTGCCATGGCAACCTATTATTTTGCTCAGTCAAATAGTACCTATCAAACATCATCCACACGTGTTAGGTCATCTTAATGGCTCAGCATTGCTTTAGGCCTCTGGGGAAAACACAGGCTTTTGCTTTATTTGACTTGAGCATTGCACAGAAGCATTGCTTTGAAAAGTTAATAAAAATATGATTAATAGTTAATAAAGAGCTGTATGCATCGCCTACAAGAGTTACTATGAAATACTTTATGTATGTCCACTGAGTGTAATTAACAACATACTGCAGGACCCCCACAGGGCCCTCACAGAGAGGTACTATGTGGGTGGTGGATCATTCTCAGCACTGCTGTGACACTGACGTGGTGGTGGTGTGTTAGTGTGTGTTGCGCTGGTGCGAGTGGATCATACACAGCAGTGCTGCGGGAGTTTTTAAACATCTCAGTGTCACTGCTGGACTGAGAACAGTCCACCAACCAAAAGTATCCAGCCAACAGTGTCCTGTGACCACTGATGAAGGACTAGTTTACTAGTTTACTCTTTGAAACTTTAGCTTTGCAAATATTACAAGTTGTTGTGCTGCTAGCAGCTGTATCAAGCATGAAGTATCTCCAAATTACAGACGTTTGTTATTAGCCAGCATGAGTCGTGCTGCTTGTCTTGTTAGCTGCCATTTAAATTGAGGAATTTTGAAATGAGGCACCCTTATTAATTTCATATTTAACCACATCATTTTTTTTTTTTTTTTACCTACATGAAACTGATAATGATGCAAAAATATGCAGTAGTAGCAAAGCTGATACAGTACCCACTGCAGTATAAAGAAACAACTGTGGCAGATTTCACGCTTGCCATTGTATATGTAGTTTCCTTAAACAAAGAAGTTCATTCATAATTACTACATCTTTTACTACAGCTTTTAATGCTTATGACATTTTGGAATAATGCACTTTGAGTGAAGAGCAACCGCAACTAAGAGACGGTATCGAATGTGCATCAGATACGTCTGGCCTATATCCATAACTCGGACTGGATTTGCAATGACCAATTAACATGCCCTTTCTGTACAATCATCTAGCTAGTTAGCCGAGTTATTCATAAGCCAGATATCCCTTCATCTGTTGAACTCTCTTTGCCTCATAAAAACCCCTCCAAGCAACATGGAGTGACTTTACAGACAAATCTTTTATGTTTAGAAGCTTCTCGTTGCTATTGGTTCAATTTTATGGCTGTATTTTACTTCGTACGAGAGCGGAGACAGAAAGCACTGGCAAATGTAATGGCTCATGATCAGCTGCAGAGCACCTGTTTTCTGTGTAATATCACTGTTTTCTTCATTTGTTTTATTACATAAATAAATGAATAAATAAATGAATATGTTCGGACATGTGATTTTATTCTGTTCTCATTATGCTTATGTTTATTCGGCAAATGCCTTTTTCTCATTTCTAAGACCTTTATGTGGATTTTGGTGATTTTTTTCTGATCTTAACCGATAGCTGACAGCGCCTCAATGAAAGCAGCCATAAGGCCAGATTCTATTTTGGAAACAAAACCTGTAGCTTCTTTCATGGCATCTGATAAACATTGTTAGCAATGAAGGCCCATGAAACTGCCAGGAAGAGGATGATGTTGTCCCTTCTGAAAAAATACAGCATGAATTCCATGCAATTTGTGCTGGTTTATGCTGATCTAGTGCTGGTCTGGTGCTAGTTTAGCTACCAGCATCCAAAACACAACATATGCTGGTTTTCCTGGTGGCCAGCCGTGCTGGGTTTACTAGTGGGATGCCTAGTGTAAACATAATGGGACAAAACCTACTACCTCCACAATGTTAACTTTAAAGGGGAAAGATAACATTAATGTAAGCTATTGTAGCAAGATTTTACAGTTTTGGGCCATAAATTGGGATACAAATGGACGTAAGCTTCCAAGAGTGACAAACCACTACATCAATCCCTAGGCCAGGGGTCGGCAACATGCGGCTCTTTTACTGCCCTGTTGCGGCTCCACAGCACTAGATTTTTAGAATAAACTATAATGATCCTCCTTTGCAGTAAAGATTTGCTGATCGTTTTAACACAGTTTGAACATGAAATGGTCTTAAACACTGGAGTTCATGTATAACTGCTAATTCACCCTTTAACCCTTGGTTAAAGATTGGCGCGCAGACTGCTGGCCACCATAGCAATGCAGACTACAATATCACCTAGCTAGCAGCCAAGGAAAAAGCAAAGAGAAAGATTTAAGACGGGTATCGATAATTTGGAGACGAATGGATTTATTTGCATTTATAAGCACTCAGCTTGTTTCCTGATATGTTTAAGCTGCAACGAGAAACTGTCAAACATTAAAAACTTGCAAAGCTGAAGTCAGCTTCTCATTCGCCAGCTTTTTGTTCAAATGTTCACGTTCCACCTTAAATTTTGCAGCAGTTGCATTCTGGCACCTCAGGCACCGTTTAAGGTGGAACAGGAAAATTGGAACAAGAAGCTGGCGAATGAGAAGCTGACTTCAGCCTCTTAAAAAAGTAAAAAAGACTACTGCTAGAGACTTCTACTTCTACTTCTGAGAAAAGTTTCCTGCCAGAGATGTGAGAAAAGTGGCTATAGCTGAGCTTAAAGCAGAACAAAACAGGTCTACGTTTTCATTTATGTTTTTTAGTCTATAGTAGGACATCAGCTGGCACATAGTAAGACATATTTTCAGCCAAGATGGTAAAACGTTACCTCAATAAAATGGACATAAAATGTTGTGGCTCCCAGTGTGGTTTAATTTTTGTTGAAGGGACAAAATGGCTCTTCTTGACATTTGGGTTGCCGAGCCCTGCACTCGGCTTATTTAGTTGATAATCTTAAGACCTTTTGTTCAGTAACTGGCAACCAGCCTAATATGAAACTGATCCGTCTGTTATTTACTTACACTCTAAGGGCTTAAATGCAAGCACACTTAACTAAATGTTCATATCTACTGAGCATGTTGCCACAGTGCTCCCTCTTGTTAGGGTGGCCATTTTGTCTGCTGCCTTTCACTATATGACATTTCGCTTCATGTCATTGCACATGGCCGCGCTCACATCCCTGCAGGAAGCAAGCCGGTCAGAGTGGACGCTGCTGTCTCATCCTGAAGACCCATCACAGTCCAGCTCTGTCGCTCGTGTGTGTGTGTGTGTGCTCTGAGCCCGGCGGGCTTTCTTGTCGTGTCTGTATGATGGAGTGAGTGGCATTAGCAGATGGAGCAGCAGAACGCTCAGTAGGCACAGCTAGCACTGCACTGAATAGTAAAGCCAGTCAGAGCAGGCTTAGGCAGTGCTGAAAGTAGGTGAAAGGGCGCTCACTCTCCCCCCCCTCTAACAGCTCTCCGCATAGTGAGGGTGGGGGAGGGGAGGCTGTAGTGTACAGAGGGAGGGAGGAGGGAGCGAGGGAGAGAGACTGCCACAATATCGGCTTACATTGAAGACGCTGCGACATGTTTTGCCTGTGTGAGTGAGCCGCATTGTATGGGCCACGTGTGCTCACGCTAGCACGCGCGCACCAAAGGCAATGGCCCTTTTGGGAATTCCCAGACAGAAAGAAAGGAGAAGAGCTAAGTGGAGTCACACTGGCGTGCATTAGTGCAAATGCCTGCTTGCCATATTACTACCGATTTGCCACAGCTAAAGACTAAATGCCCCTGAATTAAAATATTAATTTAATTTTTCACCTTGAGGTGCACTTATAGCATGTGTGGGTTTACATGCCAAAAACGGCCGTGATTTATTTTTACATTACCATTTTCCAACCTCACTTTGTCTCTTAGAATGAAATGAACTGTGCCTTTAAGATACATACATACACGAAGCCTTTTGTGTTTGGTTGCCCTGTATTATCCCTCATTTGAAAACGGTAAACAGTGAAGTTGGCATGAGTGGGCGGGGCCAAACTGCTGTAGCTTGAATAGGTGGATTTATGCAAATGTTTTGGTTTTTGTGACATCACATAACAGCAATGACTTTAAAATGAGCCGTTTTTGCAGTTTATTTTCCATGTCTATGGACTGAGAAGTGCATGCAAACCTTAACAATGTTTACGTGCTACCAAAGTCTTTATTGTAAGGTTGATCCTGGCACACCCCTGGGCAGTTACTCCCAGCGATACAAGACCCGGTTCCTATTTCATTGAATGGGGAGGGACCTATAAACCCCCAAAAACCCGCAGTAACACTTCAAAAACATATTTGAAATCGCAGATAAAATCTGGCAAAAACTGCATAAATAGTAGTGTTTGGCTCAAATCGTGCATCAGAATGTTTCTTTTCCGCTTGTTCTGGCTACACATCTCCACAGCAAGGGAGGCTTTACCGCTTGCGGCTTTACCAGCGAGTCGTTCTGCTCTTTTTATCGAAAGGCGAGACTTTTTCCGTAAATAGACTCTTTGTTGAGCCTTATGAGCTTTCCTATTCATTTTTCAACCAGTGAAGTGTTTAGTTTCTATCCATTTTACTCCTGTAGAGCAGCACTGTGTCTCCCTGAACTCCATACTTTCAGCATTTTAATAAATGTTTGAAAATGCAGTTTGCTATATCTATATAATGCATAATATAGAGGACGTATTCTTCATATGTAGGCTACTGCCTGAGCCGCCTTTATAGTGATAGTAATGTGGTTATCGCCCCAACATGTTTCTTATGGATGGAAGAGCATTTCTCAGCAATCACAGATATGAGAAACCTGCTTTTATTTTTTTATGGAATCATTTTCACAAGCTGTCTGAATGCTTTGACATGCACACATGGGTAAAGTCTCTTGATGTTTCCTTCCCCCACACATCCTTCAGCCCCCCCCCCTCTCTGTGATTAATTCACAGTGGAATGACCTTGTCTGATCTCAGATGTGTGCAGCCCCTCCCCCACTCACTTTCATCTTTCATTATAAACCAGCCATGTTTCAACAGGAACTACTGTGATGATAAAAAACACTCGGCATGTCATTTACATCAATAGGCCAGCCTGATTCACACAGTCACCAAGATACTGTTTCTCTCACCAAGGCCAGACGCAAACCAACAAAGGCCTGGTCATTTCTACCTTGTTTAAATTACGCTATAACACCAACAATTTTGTTTTCCTGGATTTTTTTTTGTTTGTTTGTTTTTTTCACGCTTTTGATTTTCGTCAGAAGAAGTTGCTTCATTCGGAGTGAGCCCTGACACTGTTGCTAAGGAAACGTTGGCACTGGTTTTTATTGGCTAAGCTGTATCCAGGCAGTTAGACAATGCGGGTGCATCACCAGTGCCGTTCTCCACAGATTCACTGCCAAAAAAGAATAAATGGAGAGAGAGAGAGAGAGAGCGAGCCCTGAGTGTCCTCTTTAAACTTCAACCTTTACACATCTTTCCTTAAGCAGTCATGAGGAAAGGCCATGTTTGTGCTTCCAGCACCTTTATTTCAGCTGTTCAAATGGCGTCTTATGGTAGTGGCCAATATCTTTATATGTGTATATGTGTAAATACACTTACCAGTTACCAGTTTAATAGCTTCACCCACCTAGTACAATCCAGAGGTGAACCCTCAGGGCCTTTCAGACCTTCAGAGAAGGTCTAATGATTTCTGTGAAATATAAAATATTAATTTCTATTAATTA
>JAILXH010276599.1:7763-22178 GCA_023558415.1 Piaractus mesopotamicus | reverse complement strand
GGTGAACCCTCAGGGCCTTTCAGACCTTCAGAGAAGGTCTAATGATTTCTGTGAAATATAAAATATTAATTTCTATATTTTTTTCATGTTTTTATTTAATGTAATCGTCATGCTTGTTTTATTTAACATATGCTAGCACTGCAGTACTTCTCTTTTTTCCATGTTAAGCTTTGGTTGGAGACGAAAGGGTGAAATTCTTGAAACACCCAGTGGAAAATTATCCAGTCAGCTTTTTTTCCCCGTGGTATCTACAAACTTACAGCCAGCCTAGGTCTCCCATTAGTTAGGCCTTTAGGAGCTGAACTGAAAACCTAGTCTCAGATTAAATAACTTAACTAAGAAGTGACAGACAATTAATCAATCATGTTTTGATTTACAATGGGTAACTCTAGGCCTTCTGGAAGTCCTAAATACTTCACTGACTGTAAGTACAGTTCGTAGTTTGAACAATGCATTTCTTTTATCTAGAACCGCTAAAAATGTTCATGTGAATTGCTCTTGGGTTAGCACTATAGCACTTGTAACGTACAACAAGAAAAAGAAGGACATTAGCAGAAACTAACCTTATCGTAGAGGTGTTTTTTTTTGTTTTTTTTTTACATTCATGCCTTGAACTGAAGGCCTAGTTCTAACAGTCACTGTTTGCCACAGGTACAATCCCAGCAATGCTGTTATGCCTGATACGTGCACTAACATAACATGCCACTGTCACTCGCCAGGTTTCCATCCAGCTGTTGAATTTAATTCAAGCGAATAACTGAAATGACACTTGTCAATTTGGCTGGGTTACCATCAGCCAATAAAACGCTCTACGCCACATCCATAAAGACTTCCATTCACTGCGCCTACATCGTAAGAAAAGTCACGTAGCTTGCATTGTTTTCCATGTACTTACTGAATGTACTTTCTTTCCTTTACTTCACTTTTAGAGTTACTTTGGACATATTAAGCCTGGGAATAAGGTTAAAAATCCAGGGCTTAACAGCTTTAGTATTTGTCATTCTTCATTGGAAATCATATGAAGTTCAAGATTAATCTGCCATCAGAGCAATGCTGCCTTATATTTCATAGTATGGTTTGAATTTCACTATAACACACACAATCCCTAACCATATCCAGATTTATGCCTGTGGATCTTGAAACAAGCTGAGGAAACTGAAAGCTGATCCTGCTAGTGCCTTTCGAGAGCAAGCTCAATTATGTCCCCGCCCCTCCCCCACAACTGTATAAACCCCAGCCTGTGGGAACCCTGATCCCGGATCAGTCCCGTTGCCATTTTCACTGATCTCAGTCACTAAGGACGGAAAACCAAAGCTGATCAAGAAATGACGCTCCTTTGCCAGAAAAGTATTACTGCATATGGCTGCAGGTCTCGCCTCAGACACAGTCTCGCTGTTCTTAAAGGGACATTGGAATGCCTTCGCAAATTTGATTCAGCCATTGACAGTCCGCCCGCGCTTTCCGTAGGCTGCCCATGTGCATATTTATGTTCCATTAATTCATGAGAAGCAAAGTGAGTCAGAGGGAAGAGCGAGGGCTGGCGATGAAGCACACATGAGCAATCCTCTTAAAGCGCAGAGGCAGCCTGCTGTACTTAATTACCCACAAGTTTCAACATTATCTGATAGACCTGCATACTGCTGATTATATTCATACCCTATCGTGCTTTAATCTCAATATCAATGCCAGTTTAGGGTAGATAGTGGAAATAGAGGAATTAAAAGAGTCATTTATTAGCCCATGCACACCTGTTCTGACACTGCACACAATACAAACTGTTATATTCATACAATATGATGTTCTAATCTCAGTATCAACTTTAGTTTGATGTATCTATTTTACAGTCTGTAATATAAGCATGAAAATGTACTTAAGCCTGTGCAAAACCTATTCTGACATTGCACATGACATGAATCAGGATTATATTCATAGCATCATGCTTTAATCTCAATATCGAAGCATCGGAGCATTAGAGACAATAAACACAATAGATGGTCAAAAGCAAACGCTGCTTTCCGCCTTAAACAGCGCTAAAGCTCTCCTTTGGTAAACGTGCATTTTCACCAGTACCGCTGTCACCATGGCAATGTTTCCATAGTTGCATGACACCCTTGGTCGTGTACTGCCAGCAACATTTTTTTCAATGTAAACACATTATTACTTATAAGCACACACACACCTTTTCTGACATTGTACAAAACATCTGTAATTACACTGACTGGCCACTTCACTCCATGTTTCTACACTCTTTGTCTATTTATCAGCCCCTCTCACCACGTAGATGCACACTGTAGTTCTACAATTACACATTGTAGTCCATCTGTTTCTCTGCCGTCATCCTCTTAGTCATCCTTCATCAGCGGTCACAGGAAGCTGTTGGCTGGATATTTTTGGTTGGTGGACTATTCTCAGTCCAGCAGTGACAATAAGGTGTTTAAAAACTCCAGTAGCACTGCTGTGTCTGATCCACTCATACCAGCACAACACACACCAACACATCACCATGTTAGTGTCACTGCAGTGCTGAGAATGACCCACCACTCAAATTATACCTGCGCCCTGGGGGTCCTGACCATTGAACAACAACGTAAAAGGGGGCTAACAAAGTCTGAAGAAAACAGTAAATGTAGAGTTGTAGAAAAGTGCACCTATATGGTAGGTGGCGCTGATACAATTGACAATAAGTGTAAATGCAAGGATCTTAATGAAACGGCCGCTCAGTGTCGATTCATACAGCATCATGCTTTAATCTCAGTATAAACTCTAAGGTCACAGCACACTGGAATTCTAAGCCATTGTTATTAATCAAGGTTCGCACACCGGGGTCATCATTTGGCATCAATGCCCAGCGGTGCTCGGCAACTCTGAGCACTGTTCAGTTTCTCAGCATGTCAGAGTATGCCACTCAACATTCTGCCATTACTACATTAAAATAAAGCCATATCGAGACCACAGAAAGCAACAGCAGATCACATTTACACAGAGAAAGGCAATCAGTCTTTTAGATAAACAGACGAAAGCTAATTGTCTGTTACTGACCTAGTCTTTTTTTCACCTTGTATCTTTTAGTTCAAAAAACAGTATGGAATATATAATGCTAAAGGCTTTATTTCATTAAATTGGTATGAGTAGAGTGTAACAATGTACTTCATTCATTCACTGCGTTGTATGTAGTATGGTGCTTTGTACCGTGTGTGCTACGTGATGTTTGCATGATGCAGGACGAGTCCATTGTGCAGTGGCCTTAATATATCTGCTTCATAGTGAGTGCAGATAGGGTTGACCAACATATTGGGCCTTATTCACTAGCTGTTCTTAAGAAGATTTTTTTCTTAAAACCCACTTACGCAGTTTTCACGAAGATTCTGATAGTCGGCAATGTTTTCTTATTTGGAATTTGTTCTTAGGTAAGAACAGAATCTACACACACTCAAGAGCACAAAGGTGCAAACAATTCTGCTGTTTAAGAAGATAAATCTAACATAGACTTTTTCTTAGGACCTTTCTCAAGAGCAAAGTTCAGAAAAAACATAAGATAATGGTAAGTGAGGCCCATTGTTTGTTAGGCATTGCTGTAGTTTTGGACTTTTATATATTGATATTGCAGTAGGCTGCAATATGCTTATATATATATATATATAAGACGAGACGAGAGACTGTCAAACACTAAAAAGTTGCGAAGATGAAGTCGCTTGTCTTTCTAATTTTCCCATTCCACCTTAAATGGTGCAGCATTTACCTTCGGCGCCTCAGTCAAAATTTAAGGTAGAACGGGAAAGTTCAGCAAGAAGCTGGTGAATGAGAAGCGACTTCAGCCTCGCAAAACAGCCGAAAGCTGAAAGACATTTTACAAACTATTCAGCTTTTGAGGAGAAGTTTTCTGGCGGAGATGGAAGAAAAGCGGCTGTAGCTAAAGCTTAAAGCAGAGCAGAGTAAGTTAAGTCTGCGTTTTCGTTTATATTTTTTAGCCTAAACTAGGACATTATCACATACTGAGACATACTGGACATAAATGTTTTGGCTCCCAAGCTGGTCTGATTTTTGTTGAAAGGACAAAATGGCTCTTCTTATCATTTGGGCTGTGACTCCTGATCTAACCTGGCTCTAATGCAGAGGGAGCCGGTCGGATTTGTCCCTCATCCAGTAGTGTTTTTGTTATGTGCCGCCACAGACTGTCCGGGCGCTGCACTTACCCACTTCCAAGTTCCGCACTTTGCGTTCCGTCAGCATTACGTTATAAATTAAATATTTAGAAAATCGATTTTTGACGTTGAATGAATCGATTCAGAATCGTCCACATCCGCATCGCGATGCGTCTAAGAATCTATTTTTTCCCGCACCGCTAGCAATTGCAGTAAGGCACATTTTGTGCTGCCACTACATACACATTTTTGATACATTGCCCAGGTTGGGCAATAAGACAATATTTATCGTTATTGTGATACATTAGGCCACAATACAACATAATCTTTTCTAAGCATATCGTTGAGATGGTCAGTACTTGAAGAACACTGACCAACTTCATATTTCATCACAAAGAGAGCAAAATTGCTGAGCATATTTGTTACGTACATTAATTGTTGCGCTTAGCGACTGGCTAATTCCGCAATCTAATGGCAGAGGACTGATAAGGAGCGCTCATCACTAATCGATTTTCGAGCAGCTCTCTTAGATGGAGTCTGTCAGCATGCTGCCTGGCAACCATGGGCAGGAAGTGAAGGGAGGTGACGTCCCTGAGGAGGCCTGATGTCCACCAGTGTGTATTTGTGTGGCTCGGCCTTGTGAGAGCACGTCCAAGGTCAGAGATAAGTGTGTGTGTGCGTGTCAGTGTGTGTGTGTGTGTGTGTGTGTGTGTGTGTATGATGAGTCACCCATACACACTCTCTGTCTCTCTATCTCTCTCTCTCTCTCTCTCTTTCTTTCACACATACACACACACACACTTATCCTTGACCTTGAATTTGCTCGCACAACACCAAGATTTCCAGCTGGGTGACAACACTATGTACCACCCAGCCAAAGCACTCAGTGTAATGAGTTCTGCTGTTTTGCTGAGGCAGAGTGTAACAAGAAACCCCAAACAGCACTGCAAGCTCTGCAGAAACACAGAAACACACACACACACACACAGATGAACTATATTGTCTAAAGCTTGTATCTCTTAATACATCATCTGGGATCATCTCTGATAAAATCTATCTATCATTGCTGTCGGAACAAAACCTCAGGAGAAAGAAGAAAATCTTGTTCAATTTCAATGTAAGTTAATGGATTGAGGTTTTATTCCAAGTCATTTCTGACCATTTCTATTTGTCCGTTCATCCCGAAATTTTGACATAGTGTATATAAATATGTATGTGGATCATTGTACCGAATGGGTTCGAAGTCAGCACTAAAACATATTATGGACTTTTAACTGACTTGGACTTCAGATTAAAATAACTTTACTTTGAGTGACCTTAATTACATTTATTTTATTAAAATAAGAGACTGAACTTTCTATTTTGTCACTGCCAGAACAATCATAACACTACCAGAACTTCACCAAATGTTTTAGTAGTGACTGTTTTCGTAGTGAAAATTTTAGCTAATTTTGAGCAGAACTCAAACATGCTAGCCAGTACGTGACTAGCAAACACAGCTTTAAACAGTTGTACACATATAAAATTATAATATTTTTCATTTAAACACAAAAAGTTTAGTCAATTGCAAAAAACGTGTGTTTCAATAGTGACCATTCGTAGTGTTACACACTGATTTTCAGATTTTGGGACACATTTACTTGAAAATAATAGGATCTAATTGCTCACCATGTGGTCATGAGGGTCAGGGATGCAGTCTCACTTCCTGCTTTAAAATGCAGGGGTGTAGCTAAAATAAAGTTCCGCCTACGAACTAAAACTTTAGATGCAGTTTCCTGCAAAGTGGACTACACAGAGTATTCAGACATTTTTAGGGTCATTCCAAACCATAGGGAGCGGAAATATTCTGTTGGAAGAGAAAGTAGGAACAACAGTTTGCCGCTTTGCAGGAAGCTGCAGCAAAGTTTTCCCAAAGTTTAAAGAGTCACTGCATGTCTCTTAAAGATGTGTGTTGCTTCATGTTTAATTGTGATGCTGCAGTACATTCAGAATGTGGGTACTTATCAACTGCAGTTGACAACGGTGCACTCTTTCAGCGTCCAACCAGCAACAAACCTGTCATTAGCCTATGGATTTAATTTATCATGGCTGAGCGTATAGCGTTTCACCAGCTATCTTCTTTTACTTGTGTTGATTGTACTCCATACATTAAGAGCACCGGAGGACCAGAGGTATTTGGGGGAGGGGGCATACCCTTAAGTGGTGATTCACTGCAATCCAGCAACAAGTTGTTTGAAAGTTGATAATGTGGTCAACTAGCCAAGATATGTTTGGTGTCTGAAGTTTACTTCTATAGATTTGCACTGGAGCTATGAGGCTAATGTAGCTAACACTAGGGGTAATACTGCTGCCCTCCATGTGGCAAGCTAGGGTTTGGCTCGCTGCCTGTGCTGATTGTGATCAAATCGTTAATCACTTTAAGGAATTTTTAGATAAAGGATTAAATTACTGATTAAAAATAACTGATTAAAAATGACATCATGCATCATTGCGCCAAGGCTGGTAAACTGTCACACATGCACAGAAATGCACAGGTATGCAAAACGCATACCACAATCATCACGCACTTGCCTCTAACCATGTTGAGTTGTCAAGTAATCTCCAATAGACTTGCTTATGCAATGCTGCATGTGGTTCTCTATAACTAATGCATATTATTATCTATAAAAATGGACAAAAGGATGTTGCACAGCCAAAAACAATAACAGTAGCCATTTGAGATTACACAACAGTTCATCATGGTCTGAGGCAAGTGTGTGAGGATTTCAGCAAGCAGTTTGCACAATGCTAAGAGTGCGCCTTTAGCTTTTACTAGTTAGCTGCACTGTTTTAAAGCAGTCGTTCAGCCATAATACTGCTTTACACAGTTTTTTTTTCTTACTCATAATGTAGTCAAACAGCCAAGGTGTTTACTTCTTGCACTGGAACTGCAGGGCTAATGTAGCTAACAAGTAATGGAATCTAATTGTCACCAGTTAGCATTGTGCAAACTGCATGATTAATCATCACAAACTTGCCTTAAAGCCCCTTTTCAAGCCACAGTTGAGTCACTAAGTAATCTCAAATGAATTTACTTGCTTGATTTCTAACACCGAATGACATGTCTGTTGTCTACACATGGGTAAAATGACATCACATAACTAAAAACAATAGCAGCAGCCATCTTGAAGTTTGAACTTTTTGTGAATGTTTGTCCAGATAACATGATACAGTGTCAGAAACCACAAAAGCATTGTGATTCCTTAAAGCTGCGCTATATACATTTTTTTTTATTATTGTACGTTTGACCATGCGCGTCTCCCTATAGAGCCAGATATAGTAGTTTAAAAGTCACACCGATTTCGTGGGAGTTTTTTAGGACATGTCATACGTAGTAACATCACACACACAGGCCCAAAAACAGGGACCAGCTCGATGTTTAGGTCTTCAATGCAAGATCATACTTATGCAACATTATACTAATGTATGAAGGTATGATGCCAATAGAAGATAGTTCGCTTACGTCCTCGGCAGACGTATTGTTCACCAGGCTTTGACTGAGTTCTCTTTGAATACTCTTTCAACGTGCATGCAATTATCAGATTCATCCACTCAGGGAGGGCCCAAAGCTCAACCAACATAACAAAATGCGTTTCAGCACGTTGCATGTAATTACGCATTTCCACCAGAGAGGTCTCCAAATCCCCAAATCTCCAAATCTTACATAAGTGTAGCTTTATTAGCTCAACATGGTTTGAGGAGTGGGTGATAATTTAAGGCTGTTACACACCAAACAGGAGGCAAATAAACAACATGAAAAGTTAGACAACACTTAGCTCCTTACTAAATGGGTAAGCGGTTATGTTAGGCTGGCTATGATCCATTTTGGAAAAGTGGAAGTGGCGTTGGGAGTTTCATTACCTCATTCGGGAGCTGAAGCATTATGAGTGCTTTCAAATGTAGCTCATGTGTCTGTGACCTACTGTGATTTGTTTTCAGAGATGCTAGCACCGCATGTAATAAAGCAGAAGAGAAACTAATACTTTTGGTGTTTGTCAAAAGTGCTAGCTGCTGGGAGACAAAATTAGCTGTAAGCTTCCTTTACTTGTTATTCACATTAGCCTAGTAGCTGTAGTGCAAAACTAAAGAAGCAAACCTCAGACACCAAACACGTCTCGGCCTACTGACCACATTTGGAACCAAGACAAAATTATGTAAATTCGATTTTTAGCTGTCGCTTTAAGATTTTTGCCTGCATGTGAAGACATTTCTGCGCTCTTTTCCCCAATGAAGCAAAATATGAAGCTCACACACCCTCATTTGATTTGATTCCAGAATGTCTTTATTTACTCTGCCAGCCCTTCTCTGATTAACCGGTGCTCGTATGTTCTCTTTTACCCACCCGTCTGGGCAGATATTACTGTTTTTCCATTCGATTCGCTGGCCGCTGTGGGCTGCTCTTAGTGTTTGGCTCTCTGACTGTCTTTTGTACTCTCTGCGTGCGCACACACACAGAAATATGCTGATAAGTCTCTTTTTTTATATCAAGACAATACTCCCGTTCAAGAGTGCCAAAGAAGACTCATATCGTCCACAGCAAGACTAAAAACAGGGTGTAATATTGCCAAAAGGAAATGACTAGGGAGGAGGCACAAAATGGTGGCCAGTGCAGGGGATTACTTTAGATATGGACGTAAAAACACAAGGCGTGACTTAAGAAAGCAGATTCGGTGTACAGTGAAAGACGGAAGGGCTGTTATCTTCTGGGTGATCGTGGTGTTATCTTACTCAGAGGGTATGCGTATCTTTCCTCTGCTGTAAGATGGTGCAGCCACAGTTGCCGCTCATTTTTCAGGCGTGGAGAAACCAGACTGTTCTGAGAGTAAGGGAGGGAAAAAAAAAACTCGAAGCGTATTTCCGTTCTCTCTCTGTCTCTCCGCACACACATTTTTGCCGGAGCACACGCATGAGCACACGGCCGCCCATCCCCCACCACGCACAGGCAGCCTGCCCACTTCTTCTATTTCAATCAGTGCTTTTATGGAGCGCATGAGATGCTTTCTGGCCACCTGCCATCATCTGCACTAAGGTCACCCCAGCCTGTCTCTACTTTACTGCCAGCGAGAGAAGAGAGAAGTCACATAACACTGAGAAATGAAGCAAACCACTAACATTTATCTCTAAAAACCGCAATCTGACAAATTGAATGAGGGTAGGTTTATGTAATCAGATCTATTATATAACTAGGAACGGTTCTAATACAGGGGTGTGAAAGTGAAGCATGTGTAAAGAAGCTGGATGCTCGGCGTAAACTCGCTTTAGCGTGCCAGTCGGGCGGAATGTGTCGTGCTCAGCGGTTTGGAGGGTGTCAGAAGGATATCATCGACCACACACCCATCTTGTTCACACAAGCATGGCACAAGTGGCAGGAAATGTATGTGCAGAATGCAAGCATGTGCTTGGCTGTCCTCAGTGCTCTTTCACTTTCTTGGAGAGCAAATGTTTTCACAAGTGTTATCTTCCACTCATCACGAAACTCACTGTTTAAAAAAAAAACGGATCATGTACGCAGTTCTTGTATCATTTCTGGCACTTCGGTAATGACGCATCTACAGACAGGCATTAGCATTGCATTTAAACAAGGATAAGCAGTGTTTCCACTGTCATATCCTTGATCCGTCTGAAATAATAAGTCCTTGAACAATAGGCCTCTAAGGTCATGCGTCATGCCCAAATAATTCCTCCAGAGCTAAACTGTTCTCCTCTTAGGGAAAATTAATAATGTATTTGACATTTGGTCCATCACACCCTGTGCTTAACAAAAAGGGTCCAAAGCCATTTTGTCACAAAATTCGGAGTTTGTTCAAATTCTACTCAATACAATACAATGTTGTCTCGATTCAATATGTTTTCCAATACCGCACAAATAAAGATTGGCTGAAAATATGTCGGAAGCGAATATGTAAATGGTCCCATTTTCAGTTTGTAAAAACATTCAACATAATAAAAGACCAGTATTTGAAAGCTGTGCATCTAATGCTTTAGCAACAAGGTAGTATGTTCGCTCCAAGCTAACACTTTAACCACACACTAACATGCTAGTCACGATACACAAAGCAATGCAGTATGCTGCGATACGGCTCGGTACCATACATTATGTTTTTGCATCCTTAATTATGTCCAGCATACAGATCACTGGAGCTACTAAATTATTAAGTCATCAGGTGGTCAAAATAGCAATATTGCTCCATTCATTATACAAGCAAACTACGCTATCTACCTATTAATCCATCCATCCATCCATCCCGCCATCAATCCAGGGTTCTTTACAACATATTTGTATTTTTATCTGTTGTTTATGTGTCTAGCCTTTAAAAACAGCCTATGTCTGTCTTCCCTTCGGTAATAAGCCCTGCGATGGACTGGCGCTCTGTCCAGGGTATTTCCTGCCTTTCGCCCCATGAACCCTGGGATAGGCTCCAGCACCCTCAACAACCCAGAAGGATAAGTGGCTTAGAAGATGGACGGAAGGATGGATAGATCCCAAATGAATCTGAGCTCTGCTTGGGGCCATTAAGAGAAGAAAAAATGAATCTAGCTAAGTAAATCATGGTGACAGCAGGCTAACATGTTGGCAGAAGCAGCCGTTTAAAACAGCTGTTAGCGTTAGCTGGCTAGTTAAAGCAGCCGGTTACAGAAAAGTTCGCTTCCAAAATCACGTTTATTATCATGTAACTGACATGATCACGTGATGCGTTATTGGCATTTTGATTGGCTGTTTCATGACACTTGTGTTCTACAGTGACAACGTGCCTAAAAATAGGCTACAGTAATCGGTGTACATTTCGAGGTTAATGCAGCACAAGATCAAAGTTCAAGAAACTTTGAACTTTTGGCACTGCGTGCTGCAAAATGGCTCCATTAAACATCCCAGATGCACACAAATCCTTTTTTCCACGTTAATGTGAACACTGCTTAAGGCTGCTGCTGTAACTGTGCACTACTTCAACATTATTATAGAACAATACTAGCAACTCAAATCTTAGCCTACTACCACCAAAGCCAATTAATTACCACGCTTGATAAAGCGTGCTGGTTTGCGCAGAGCATTTTGATATATGATGTCAGTTAAATGTGCAGGACTGTTAGCTTATATGAAGCAATATTCCTTTTTGGTCATTACTTAATGGCCTGATTATTCAAACGACAGTGATATTTGGGGCAATAATGTACATAGGACAAAACACATTGACACTCGTGAGTCAAGGGTGCAATAGATTTAAAAAATGGCTTAGAGCCAGGCCTCGTACAGATGCTTTTTGGCATACTGAAATGTAACAACACATCCTCAGAAGCTTATGCTTCCTCCTTTCAGCATCATAATGCATAAACAATGTAGTGCAAAGGAGTAATGACATAACTGCAATGCTGATTTCATCTGGATAATAGAGATAATACTAGAAAATACCAGATAAATCTCAAAACTGCTTGTAATTTTCCATGTGTGTGTATGTGCGTGTGTGTGTTTGTGTACACAGTATCATGTACTGTGTGAATTCTAAAAGCTGCTTAGTCCAGTGTAAACAGTACTGCTATTTGTGTTGAGTTTGAATGAATATATGCATTCTTAGGATTAATTCTTGAAACTTTAATAAGTCGTTTACACCATTTGTATTGCTTCATTTATCTGGAAATGGGCGGCTGGTGTACAAAAAGTATGAGGTTTTGATATGACAGCGACAACATGCTTCTACGTAGGTAAAAGTGAAAGAGGCAAAGGAAGATACCACCGTGTCAGTCTTCAGATGATCTATGTTTCTGCCAGCGTGGTTTCTCTTGACACTTTAACGCTACATTTCTTCACTCGCCTCTTCTCGTAACTATGAGAGGAATTTGGGTCAGCGAGCAGGCTGTGTCTTTAAGATAGAGATTCCCCCGCCTCCTCTCCACCCGCAGTTTTAAAATATAGATGATGTATTACCGCTGTGAGCTCCCCGAGGCTGCCAAGACTTCTGTTTGGTGTGGGGGGAGGGGAGGAGGCTCTGAGGACGCGGGCCATTCTCTTTCTACACTTTATTCCAAAAGTATGCACTATCCACCAACTGGACAGCGGCAGCAGCAAAAACAGACACAAAGTCAGAATGCTGTCACTGCAGTGTAACATGGAGGCAGTGTGCAGTGGAGATTTCTTAGTCTCAGTTCAGTTTGCTTTCTTTGGCTTAAGCCAGGCATTTTCAAAGCTTGATTTGGTTCTTGCAAACTAAATTTCATGATCGGCTGAATTGTGAAAACACGCTCTGATTGAGGAGTCGGAGGATCAGACTGATTTCTGACATTTTAGAGTTTTTGGTTGCTTGTCTTGCAGTTTGAGCAGATCTCAAGAACTAATTTCCCAAAGTCGCATGAAACCACACACATAATCACCACCACGGCCTCTACACAGGTGAACACATAGGCTGACAAAACAAGCAAAAAAGTTGACATTTGCAGTGCCATATATGCCAACTTCGGTCTGTTTGACTGAATGCCTAAATTCTCTGAAGGCCTAGAAGGTCCTGAGGTTTCCTCACTGATGTAGATGTTGTTGTTTTTGTTTTTTTTAAAGAACACTCAAATTTACACACCCCACTACAAGTTTCATGGCACAGATATGTCATACGTGAAATAAATGAATGGCACAACTTGCACACGTTCATTCATCATGCAGTGACCAATGAATTTCCAACTTTGGGAAGGGGTGGTGGCTGGAAGGTGGCAAAGGATTGTGTTTGCTTGGTTCCATCTGACTTGTTTCTTGTAATTGCATCAGCGGTCAATGAATGATTACTGGATGCTATTAAATAAGACCATGTTTAGACATTATGAGACTCATATTGCATAACTATTGTTAATGATGCATCAATCAGGACAGAGTAGGTCTAGGGAAAAAAAAAAAAGAAATTCAGAAGATGTTGAAAGTTGTGGACAGGCAGCAGCATTGCTGTAGTTGCCTACTATGCTCATTCTGGGAGCAGTACAGCGGTGCCTGGGGCAGTGCTGGATTAAGTATCTAGCCCATTTGGCATAACCAGGGATGCCCAGTCAGTCCTGGGATTTGAATTCAGAGCCTTCTGCTTGCTGGCTCATCTCATTATGTTCCCAGGCCACCTCTTGTGCGCTTATGAGGTGGTTAAATACTGTAGACTTCTTGTTGACTTTCACTACAATTTCTCACTCTCATAACTTTAATGCTTACATTTGATTTGTAAAACGTGTTCAACATAGTACTTATAAAGGGTTCTTTGACCTATAACAATAGTGGAACCTGTTCCGGTGCTATAAGAACCATTTTAAAAGAGTTGTTTAAAGAACCATATACCCTCATAGAGACGAACCAGTTTGACCAGGCAGAAAACCACTGATCCATTTACAATGTTCTTTGAGTGTTCATGGTTCAATATAAAATTGCCGTCTTTACTAAAGATCCCTGAAGAACCATGTTTTTAAGAGTGTAGTTCCTGTAGCCCTAAGATTAAAAGTCTTTTCCCCTTTTGTGAAGGGAGCATATATAAAAGCATACATTTTAATATCAAAACTCCACTCTGACCGCGATAATACACATGCTCAATGTATTCTCATGGAATCTTTCAAAAGAAAACAGTGACATCTGCATCAGGTTTGGAAATGCGCAGTTGGAGGGTGGCAAATGACCGTGTTAGCTTGGGCTATTAGACTTGTTTCTTGTAAGGAATGGAGTCTGATTCTGTGTTTCGAGCTTCGAGCTAAGCCAAGAAGGTCATTCCCGGAACTGAGCCAGGTTATGACTGCAGAGTTTCCATTACAAGTGGAAGAATAATCCAAATATAACTATTTGGATTCTTCCATTGCGCACAACAGGTAGAGAGAGATATAAATTTCATTGAGGCATTGTTCTGTATTCCCCAGCTGAGAACAGGTTGCTGCCAAAAATAAAACTGAAGCTTCTCCATTAAAAAGCAGAATGAACACTACTTCTCATCGTGCTTGTGTAAGGCAATTACAGGAGGACGCTATCATATGGTACCCATATTGTCTTCTTGGTTTCTTAACCAGGGCTCCGAACCGGTTCGAAGAATGAAAACCAAAACCAAAATAAATGGAATTATGCTAGGAACAAAAGCGCAAATGAAAATATAATCATTCTTAAGTGTCCCTGAAAAGGAATGTTAATTTGAAATCTCTCTTACCAGTTAATAATGTTGTCGTTTCACTTTGTGTAGACAAATTCTCTAAAGTTTTTGAATCACATCTCATGTGATTGAATAGATATTTGGTA
>JAILXH010276528.1:0-24929 GCA_023558415.1 Piaractus mesopotamicus | reverse complement strand
AAAAAAAAAAAAAAAAAAAACGCTGTTAAATACATTAAAATATTAAATAGTCATTTCCCTTCTAGAAATATAGTTTGTGTCTGATTAATGTTTACAGTACTGTGTAACATACCTTTTTAGTGTTTTTTGGGAGAAGTAAACAGTCCAGTCAAGGCGAGTTATGCAAGTTTGTAAGACAGTGTTTTACCATAGAGTACCGTTGTTTAGAAAGCAGGGCTTTATTAACTTTATTAATGCTAACCAACTTATTTACGTCACTGATGCTAATTTAAAAACTGTCTGAGATATATGGAAATCAACAATGCCCAGCAATACTACAACTCCTTTATAAGTACTTTATTTCATTGTTTTCTATCTGGCTGGAAGAGACACATAAATCAGACACAAAAATCTTCATTTAACGTAACTATTAACTATTAAGCACTTCATTAGACGTTTTAAAACAAAATTTAACAGCATCTTATGAAGCATCTTATGGAGCTCCCCACATCATTATCAGGTATTTGAAGAGTCCCTAAACGGTCCGCACATCTTCAGCGCTGTGTGGAGCGCCTGAGGCTGCTGCTGAATCCAGGCGAACCCCTCTGATTGGCTGTCTGTGCACTCAGGCAGCGGAGCTGCTTTGCCCACCCACCGTTATATGAATCCCCGTTCATTACAGACTTCCTGCCACTCAGAAGACTATTGGAAGCGAGCGCTCATGGCAGCTAATGACTATCGCGGTTACTTGCGGAACCATACGGCCATGGAGAACGGCGAGGCGCGGCTTCATGCGGCTCACAGCACTCACAGACCACTCATCTTCGGCACGCTGGCTGTTATGGGGCTCCTGCAGATCGCGTCCAGTGTCACCATCCTGCTGCACCTCACCGGCTATCTGCACGAGGTAAACCCGCTCGCACGCACCGGAGCTGCGGCTGCAGCGTGCCCGGCACCGCGCTGGAGGGAAAGGGAAAAGAGAAAGGTTAACTCCTAAAAACCTCGAGGTTTCTCTTTGGTTAAGCTAAGTTCGAGGGGAAAACGCACCGTCTGTCGTTGAAAACAGAGTTTTAGAGCTCGCCCTGACGTGTTTTTAGCGGTTAGTATTGCGTGTGTTGTTTCGTTTTACCTCACCTCCCTACCTGGCGTCTGGAAATCTGAGGAGACTGACACACTGCGCTCTGCTCTGAGAGCTGGAAATGGCGGTTGGAGCTTATCTTATACGCCTTTGTCAAATGTCTTTGAAGATTATCTAATCTGACTGAAAAGCTCTTTTCTCTGCCTGAGATGGTGCAGCATTGCCTCACGTGTTTGTAACACGCTTGATTTTCCATCTCGATAAGTTCACTTATATTACTTCATCGCGTTTTTCAGTCTTTTTTGAGACTCGACTCCCCACAGTCTGTGACTTTGTTCAGAGGTTTTGCTCTGACTGTAAAATGGGGACATTGAAAAACGCCGAACGAGAAATAAACTTAACGTGGCTTAATGTAGGCTACTGAAACAAAAGCCTAGGAAGACCAGAGCTCTCTCTCACTTACAACTGGTCATAGGCACTCTCTCTCTAAGAACTAACACTCTCTGTATACTTATAATCCATGCAGTTGTTACTGGAAGTATTAATGGAATCACAGGTTCATGCCCTCCGCCGCTGTGAGTACTTATGAACAGTAGTAAGTGAGAGAGGTTTGTTTTAGTACGTAATGCCACGTTAAGATTATTTCACGTTCACCGTTTTTGGAGGTCCTGTAAAACGCCAGTGTTGCTCTCAGTCAGCGGCTCGGTGCGCTCTGCTGTCAGTGGAAGTCAGTGTGATTTATTAGTGATGAATGGGATGCTGTTGAAAGATGGGGAACATAAGTACAGTGTGTTTCTATTTTTCATTACATGACAAGATCTGTTGTCGTGCCATTTGGTCGAAATTTGAGCATTTCTGAACTTCAGTTCTCCAAAAGTAAACAAGAGAGACAGAGAAAAAGGGAAAATTCTTACTTTAGGAAGTCTTTGTTTACCATAAATCAGAAAAAAAATCTCCATAAATCTCACACGCGGTCCTTTGGAAGAAAGGTCACTCGTGCGTGTTAAGTTTTTCATCCTGAGACAGACTGCAGCGTTTGCAAAGAAAACATGTTCAGGATCTTGTTCAGGATCGTGTTCTGCTCTCTTCTGCTGATTAATTTAGGACTCTCGTGCTGAACTGATCATCACAGTTTAACAAGCGTGGGAAAAGCTGCAGGCTTGTCAATACATGTAGTCGACGGTAATCAAACCCAGCTTTTCTTGTTTGAAAGTTGTGAAGAATAATGGCATGTTGTTTTTCGAGTCTTTGGCATAAATAGCAGTGTGCGTTTGAGGCTTTTCGTGTTCTGGGGAGAGCCCAAGCAGCAGACGCAAAGGAGAAAAAAAGACAAAATTCGGTTGTGTTTGGCACGAAGTTCAGATTGGCTTTGGAAACAGATGAACAGAACATTAAAGCTGCCGGTTTTTGGTCGCTTCTTTACTTTTCATGCAGAAAATGGAAATCTCTCCCTCTTTCTCGCTAATGGCAGTTCCACCTGTAAGCACTGAGTCATGAATTTGACACTCTTTCTTGCCCATGTGTGGTGTTTTTGGCTTTCAGATCTTTGTTCACTGTACTTTGCTGAGCATGTCAGTTTGCAAGTTTGCACTCTTTTCTTTTTCCTTCTCAAAGTTCAACTAAAGACATTATTTGACATAACACGACCCTGACTTCACCTTTACCACTTTAAGAAGTCTGGGAAGAAGCTGTGTTTCTGTCAGTGCTTGTTCTAAAACAGGCTCTTCAGGAAGACGTGTTTCACATTGTTATATCTGTCTTCATAAGATTCACCCTGTAAACAGAACTATGTTTTTCATTAGCTTATGCAAGTTACAAAAGTATGCAGCTGGCCCGTATTGAGTCATTAATGCCATTTTACGGGCAGCAGTTTCTCTTGATGGGATACAGCTGTGTGACTGAATGGTGTTTGTTGTTTTTCAGGTGAACCTGTCTTCAGCTGAGCCTGTTAAGGTGAGTTAGTGTTCTTTAAGATTTACTGTGTTCATCGATGTCTTTTTGTTTACTTTACCAGCGTAGTTATTGTAAGAGTTAGTAGTTATGCCAGAGCTGGCCTGATCTTATATTGGTGTTATGCTGTGCTGTGCTGTGCTGCTCTGCTCTGCCCTTAAAGCTCTAGAAAGCTACTTAGTGAAAACTTGCTGAAATAATACATTTCCTTCGTGAGCAGAAACCAGGAAATACTAGTGTTGGTACCTTCCTTGTAAAGAAAAAAAGGGCATAAAATGGTGTAGTAGGAAAGAACTGATGTTCTTTTTTGTTAATGATAGCCAAGTTGCATTCTTGAGTATGTGCTTAGAGCTGCTGTTTTCTCATAATTTGTTTAAAGCAGAGGATAAACATTGTGCTGCATACCACAGCTGCTGTAAAACATTTCCTTAACCATGGTGGTTGGGCTGCATGTATAAAGGTCAAGCCCAAGAACATGGGCCTGCTCTTTGTCAGGATAACCACTATGAGGATTTAACCGGCATATCATTGGCCAAATCACTCGCATTTACAACAAGTGACATGTTTATGTTACGTGAAGGTGGTTTATAACCAGAAAATATCAGCTGCATGTTGATGGTGTTGTTCTCAATACTCCTTTTTGAGCAGCGGAAAAAGTCTTGGAACGCTTAGTATGTTGGTATGTGGCATTGATAATAGTTTCATCGGCACTAGTAGTAATTGCCTGCATAATTGGGCACGTGCAGCATGGAAGGCAAGCTGACACAAGTAAGATTAAAAGTAAAGAAGTTTGTATTTTGCAGCTAATTATTATGATATCATAGTTATTTCATAGATTTCCCCCAAAGGAGGAGTAACATAAACCACTCACACAGCCTGGAAAAGGAGTGTATTGTCTCATTACACACATGAGGGTTTGGGTAATGAGTTCTTGGTCATGCTCTGTTCTCCATGAGCTGACGATTTGTGTAGTTTGACAGTGATGAATATACTGTTTTTAACATTTATCCCATGGAAAAGCTAAATCTAAACTTAAAAAAGCCAGTGTTTAAATCTGTCATGTCTCTTGTTCTGTTTTTTATTGCTCAAGTGCAGTCCAATTGGAGAGGTTGTATATACTGGCCTGCACTTTGTTTGTGGTCAACCAAAACTCTTATGGTCATAGCATCTGAAAAGCATCCAGAACGCTGCACTGAAGTCAGCTAATCAGGCTGTTTAATCAAGTTTGCAGAGTTACGATGTTTGCTGTGTGACGGTAGTCATAATATTTGGAAAGGTTTGTCAAAAACAGTATTGTGTTTCAAAACACTCGGTATGTTGTACATATGTGCACCAATAAGATATTTAAGTCCAGAAAGTGGCTGCAATTGCGAGAAAGAGATTGGAATTATGAGAGTCACTTACATTTGGTCATTTCCTTCACTGGCCCATCAGTGGACAAAACAAACAACTACAGTGATTGCAATCATGAGTCATCTGCAAGGTTTACAACCTCATACACCTTCAAGTGCCAGAAAACCCAAAATCTAACTCATTTCAACTCTCTGCCTAGTTTTTAGCGAGATAGGCAGCGAGATGTTAAAACACCTGTCACCTCTTACCGGTTTGGGTGGATGCTTAAGAGAGCCCGCTCTTTGAGAGAGTTGTGAGACAAAAATAGCCTAATGACAGAAATATTCAAAATATTAACAATTAAAGTTACAAATGTCTTGTTAAAGAACTTTGAGGCACACCTCAGTAAACACCTCAGTTTACCATATAGAACCTCAATTTAAGGAGCCAGTAGCACTTATGTAAATAAGTCCTTCTGTGAGGAAATACAGCTGTACAGTGCAGTTTAAGGCAGCACTTACATTAGCACTGTAACAATAGAGGCTTTTGCAGAGCAACAACCTCCTCACTAAAAATGTACAATCTGTATGTTTACCATGTTCTGTGCTGTTACTCTCAGCTAATCATGGGTTATGACTTTATTTTGGTAATTGGTGATTGCGGTTTTATCTTGTAATTCCTATGTAAACCTCTTAGTATAAGTCATGAAATGCTTGACCTTGAATCATGACTGAATCCCACAAAGTTGGCAGGAGGGGATTAGTTGAGAGATTCTGTCAGACTACAGCTGATATTTTTGCTCGAGTAGTACCAAAATAAGACGTAATCTGTGTAAAGTTTGTTGAGTATGACAAGTGTATGACGCCATTAATGGTTAATAAAGACTCAGATTTACTGTTAACCCCTGCTGTTAAATCCCAGGCCTATTATATATTAGAACTTATAATTCAGTAACTACAGGGACTTCAGTGCAAGCTGGCTGATTCTTAGGTTATAGAAGTGTGTAATAAAACTTTGGGCCTGCCAGTGGGCGCTATGCATTTAACTGTTTAATGTGTCGTAATTACTGTTCTAACTGTTATGCTGTTATTTAGCAATTTTGAAAATGTGTGTTGTTCTAAACTGTTTGTCAAAGGGGAGCATTTATGGCTTAGCTTTTTGATCCAAAACATGCTCCAAGTCATGGCTTCCTTGTAAACAGTCTCATTTCATGATCTCATAAATTAAAAATGCATTTCATAAAAATGCACCTATTCTTCACGCTTCAAATTTGTTTTATTCTTTCTCAGGAGGCTCAGTCTGAACATATAATGGCTGATGCGCTTAGAGACATAAGGAAAAAGGACAAACCCAGAAAAAAAGACTCAATTCCAGTAGCTCACCTTTCTGTCAAGACCCCCATTGACTTCTCAAAAAGTAAGTAAATGCTACTAGTTGGTTTGATTTTGCTTTTATTTCATGTTTAGTGCTTTTTACTGAAGCGTCCTGTGATTGAATTTGCAGCTGATCCTAATGCTGTGACCACAGTCTACTGGGATGAACTTCGAGGCACTCTGAATAAGATCAGATACCACGATGGGCGACTCTTAATGGAGGAACAAGGATTGTATTACGTATACGCCAAGACTTGTTTTCGTTATGCCCCTGACCATGCCACGAAGAAACAGGACGTTAGCAACGTCCAGTTGATCCAGTATATTTACCATGAGATACACACCCAGTCCAAGATGAGACCCGTTCTCCTTTCAAAAAGTGGAGGGACATTACAGTGGGGTAACCAAAGCTACAACATGTACTGCGTGCAACAGGGAAGAAGCGCTCGGTTGAAAGCAAGTGATGGCATTTTCGTCAACGTATCCAATTCACGGCTGTTGGATCCAGAACCGGAGGGGACTTATTTCGGTGCTTTTAAAATGAGCAACTGACATCTGTTTATTTTTGCTACTGAACTTGTTTATGCACATTTTACAATCTTATGAACATTTTCAAAATGACCAAGAACCACTGAGCACTTATTTTAGATCACTGACTTTTGACTTTTATTTTTGTTCAACATTGAGTATATTGTACATCATTTAAGGGCACATCTGACTTCACTTGTAAGCAAACTGTTAAGTATTGCGTCAAAGTTTTGAATTGCTAATGTTACCTGCTACTGCAGGTTTTAAGAAGGCATTGCTATTTTTAGTGTGGACTTCAACAGCTCGCCAGTTAAAATATCACAACCTCGCATACAATTGAAAATTTTGAAGTTGCAGACTTTAACAAGGAGGTTTAACAAGATTTTGGCTGTTGTTTACTCTTGGCCAATATTTGTTAGTAACAAACTGTATAATAAGTTAAAAAAGCTCCAAGGCTGCCCATTTATATTTATGTAGCATCTGTGGGAATGCACTTCTGGACATCTGTCACCTAAGAATTTATAGTGATAGTTCAAAGCCCAAGAGATTGCTGCAGGTGGCAGGTCAGGTATTGGTACTGGAACAACAGAGGACTCTTAAACAACAGCGCTACATGCTCGCATTTTCTAAAACACTGATTATCCTAATCAGAGTTGTGGAACCCCTGCACTGCGCAGTATTGTTCTTTGCCTTCCTTAACAAACCTGATTCAGCTCCTCTGTAATAATCAACCCTTCAGCTGAGTCAGGTGTGTTAAGCAGCAAGAAAGCACAATTTTGTGGAGTGTGTTGCGGGGTCTGCCGGACATTTTTCTAAAACGTCCAAAAAATATGGAATTTTAAACTTGTTAGTAGACTCAAAGCTTGTCACAGAGAGAGCTTAGCACTGACTGGGGTTTTTGTATAAACAAGATCTAAAGAAAAACAGCTGTTGGATATCTGCAGCTCTCTATCGCACAGTAGTAGTCATTTGAATGGGATTTATGCAATTGACTTTGAACAAAACATTCACACAAAGGTAAATACAATCAAGATAGCTGGACTGTCTTTTTGTCATTGTGAGAGCTGAAATGATTGACAGAGGAATACATTGAACCAAACTGAGTTTGGTACACTCTAATTTAAGAGTTCTTTTTCATTTTACTCCTTTTGGAGAAAATGAGAAAATGCACTAAACGTATTTATTTATTTTTTATGATGAAAGAGATGGACCATTTGTGAAATGCTCTGTCTTCTTGTAAAATTATGTACAGCGTGTTTGTGTGCCTGTGTCCCCTGCTTTCCAGAGGTTTTGGATGACAGGACTGTAGCTCAGTTGTAGAAGTGCTTTTCGTCAAAGGGAAGCACAGGGCTCCTTTTTAAAGCTTATTTTGAGTGGTTTCTCATTAAAGAAACTTTGTATTTATGTATCATTTCTTTGACAATTCTGTGTGCAAATGCTCATTCAAAGCAGAATTTATTGTTGGTCAACATACAGTTTTAAATTTCAAACTTAAATTTTAAGAATTTTTCATATCTCAGCAAATGTTTTGTTTACTTGTATGTTTATTTATATCATTTTAACTAATAAAAATACTTTTCTAAATATGCCTAAAGTGCTGCATTCTGAGTTCATGAAAATGAAGTGTTGTGGCTGTTCACAGGAGAATCCTTTGAGGTTGGATTTATTTTGTTTGTCAATGTTTTAGATGATCTTACTAAAGTTCCGTTTGGCAGTTTGCTAGTAGTATGTGGAAAAGGATTCAGTTTGGCTGCTCCTTCAACCACACCAGGTTTCATTCCCCAATCGGCTTCAATTAAACAAGGCATACAGTCATACAGTAGCTGAGTGCCTAAGGATAGTGGGTTCTGTTCGTATTGTCTGGCGGAATTTATACTAGTTGGTGGATACACCAACTTTTTCTCTTTTGTTTATTTGCTTCTTATAATGTGTTTTTTATAGTAAACAGTCCTGATTTCCTTAGAGACTAAAGGCTACACTGAATGCTACAGTCATTAATTTAAAGGGTGAAGTAGTTTACCACTCCACTGGGCCTATTTTTTTTTCAAAAGCCTATTTCTCAGAGTAACGTAATTCTAAAGGCTGACAGCGTTCTATTGTTTATCTTAAACTGAACAAACATAAGGGCTGAGGATTGTTCATTTTCGTATGTTCATTGGAGGAAACTTCATAAGGCATTTGTATATTGCTCAACACAGGCCTCTAGTCCAAGCACTGTGGTTTCTAAAGAAAACCAAAAAGCCAGTGGGGCTAGCCACATATAGGGCTGATTATCACCCGTATTTACTATATGCTGCTGACAGCCACCCATTTTTATCCTGATGTTTAAGAAATGCCATGTAGGCTGTATATCTAAAATATTTCAAAACCGACATGTCTTAAAATGATCACACTCGACATTGTAACGCATCATTACTATCACTATCGCTGTGTTGTTTAACAAAAGAAGTCCTGCCGTTTACGAAAACCAGTCATGTTATTTTACAGTTCTGACACCTACTTGTGGTACTGTTCTTTTTTACAGTCTTACTTGAGTATTTCACAAGGCAGAAGTCATTCAGAATGCAAACACAGCAGTCCATGCTGTAGTTTCACTTTTGTGAAGATGCCTGATTTCACAATACTTGGCACTGAGAGGCAGTGTTACAATGTCTGCAAGCTGTGCCAACTCCACCATTTGTACACACATGCTTTCTTCACTAAAGACATTAAGGCTATGCTTTGCTAGAGCTGAAGAGTTTGTATTTTTTTTTTCTTTCTCATTTACTGTTCACACGTTTCATGTCAGTTTAAAGCCACTAAGGGCATTCATTTGCTATTCTAAGTAAGAAAACTGAGTTTCCCTGCTGGACTTCAGTTCTGAGAGGTGAGATTTTCATATTGAATCACTAATATATCTCTGCAATTATATTGTGACTTGGAAACGTTACAAAAAGGAATCTGGGAGGTGGAAATAGTTGGTGGGCTTGGACTGAAGGCAGGTTTTTCTAACCAAATGGTGCTTTTGTCAGCATATATTGGAGGCATTGATACGTTATACGATTAGCAAACTCAGGTTGCCTTGCTTTATGGGATTCTGTGGTGAGAAGGAAATTGTTCCAGGGTTAGATTTAGATTTATGAAGCAGCTGGGAGCTTTGTTGTGCACATTAAGGTTACTTAGCAGTTTGCACGCTCACGCATTACTCCTTTGCTGACTAAGCTCCAATAGTTATTTTTAATAGGTGGCACGTGATGCTTTGGAGCTGTAACTGGAAGGCCCTTTCAGGGTTGACACTGTTGAGAAAAGGGCCCCCCTGCTGACCTCTGTTAGTGCTCCCGTAGGCTTCAGGACCTTGGACAGCACAGTTCCAATCACTGTGATCCATCAAGGCTGAAATGGCCTTGACTAGTTCTGACTTGCATGACTGCACTCATTTTCCCTGAGCGTGACTAACTCACAATTAGGTTAACTGTTATTCTAGGATCTGGAAAAGCGAGTGTACTGTCTCTAAAAATGAATGACTAGTGATCTCACTTCCATGAAGGAAATCCTGTGATATAATATGTTCAATATTTGACTGTTTACAGAACATTTCTAAAAAAGTAAAACTTAGTTCAAATGTGTACATAATTTCCATATGACTCAAACGATCACATCAACACAACTACTGACAAAACTATTGCTAAACGTAAGTAAACTGAAAGAAACTGTGTTGATGTAATTTATTTTATTCATTTTATTAATTCGAGTAAGTCTGAATTAAGTACATTCAATGCATTACTTCTAATTAGTGTGTAAAAATATTGTGCATAGAACTGGACAAAATATAATCGATACTGGTATGCCTTGAATTGGACACCGTGATATTGCCTTTCAGCGATATATTTGGTGATATACAACCTTGATTACAAAAAGTTGGGACAGCATATGAATAGCTAATAAAAACAGAAAGCACTGATTAGTAAATTCTGTTTGACCTGCATGGAAACAGTACAAAAACACAATATTTAATGTTTACATTTTTTTTGTTGTTGTTGGTAAATGTACCCTCATTCCAAAATAGATGCCTGCAACATGTTCCAAAAAAGTTGTGACAGGAGCATGTTTACCACTGTGTTACATCACCTTTCCTTTCAATGGCACTCAATAGCCAATTGATCCAGTTTAATTTTAACTTAATTTTAATAAGTGGATTTTTTTGACATTCTCTTGATGTGTGAGTCTTCAGCTGTGCCTTTGGCCTTTGTTGTCATATTTTGAGCTTAATAAGAAACACATTTTCAATGGGAGACAGTTCTAGACTGCAGGCAGGACAGTGTAACAGCCGGACACTCTGAATACACAGCCATGCTGTTGTAATATGTGCAGAATGTGGCTCGGTGTTGTCATTTTGAAATAAGCATGATGTTCCTGAAAAAGACGATGTGTAGAAGGCAGCATATGTTGCTCCAAAATGTGTTCAGAGTTAACATTCCATTCACAGATGTGCAAGTTACCCACTAATACCCCTCATGCCATGACAGACTCTGGCATTTGAGCTTCACGTGGTAACAAACTGGATGGTCCTTTTCTTTTTTGCCTCGGAAAACACAACGTCCATTATTTCCATGAATTACCTGAAAGGTTTACTTGTCAGACCACAGCACACGTTTCTACTGGGCCTCAGTCCATTTCATGATGATTTATGCATTGCAGAGGGTGAAAGACCTAAAATGTTTAAACTGTTGGATTCTTTGTTGATGCATCTTTGGCAAAGTGGTGAGCCTGTACTCATCCTTACTCATAAAGGATGAGGCTTTTCCTGGTTGCTAATTTTATATCTAAGCCTAATTGCATCACATGTTTAAAATGTTTTGGTTTTTTTTAATGGAAAGAAACATTTATACATTCAAATGACTCTTTGAGTTGTCAAAATTCTACAAGAAATTATTGGCTTTGCTGAAGAATCCCTGAAGTAGCACTTTTTAAGGGTAATCACCAAGACCATCAGATAAACAATGCTTAAAGTCTTCATCTTTGAGAGAGAAAATCAAGCTCCACTCTTGCTTCAGATCTGAAGAAATCCACAGGAGTTCTTGTCCATCCTTCCACTGTGAGAAGACAACTCAACACTATGAATATGAGGGAATGTGTAGCTGTGAAGAAGCCATTACTGAGAAAAGTAAACAAAAAAGAAAATAAGCAAATCAAACAAAGAAGCTGCTGATGTTCTCAGAACAAGGGACTGACCACCCAAGAGTCCTGACCTCACCATCACCGACTGTGTTTGGAATTACTTGGATTGTGAGAAGCAGAAAATACAACCAACTTCAAAGACTGAAGTTTGGAAGTATGGGAAAATCTTCCTACAGATTTCTTTGAAAAATTGAAAAGAGGTCTCCAGAAAAGAATGGAAGCTATTATGAAAATGAAAGGTGGACACAAAATACAGAAATATTTTATTATATTTAGTTGTTGAGGCTTCTGTCATTTTCAGTTAAATATGTTTTCTGTTTTTTTCCTGACAATGAAAAATGAATAGTGTGTATTCAATGGCTGTTTTGACTGGAAATTAAATAAATGAAAGGTGATCTCTGATTTTTGCACAATACTGTGTCTCATTAACTGGGTGTTTCAGATTGTTTTGAAAGAAAGTCAATTTTCTTTTCTGTAAATGTTCTTTCTATCTGGTTAACACTTACAGTACAGTGTGATGCTTCCCTTGGTGTAATTAAAGAAAAAAAAAATTTAACAGCCCAGTCAAAACAAACATGTTAGTTTGGTGAAATATTCTTTTAGCTGGAGGTATTACCTCATTAACTTTATTAATGCTGACATATATGTTATCAGATGCACTGCTATATTTGGAAAATATTATGATATATGATATAATAGGGAATTTTATTAAAAATCACCCAGCACTAACTGCAAATAACAACTATAACATACACAACAAAAACAAACATACAAACAAAAAACCTCTTTTGATCAATGTTCAGGGACAGCCATGAAGTGGAGCTTCAGCCATATTATCTCAGTAACAAACAGGATATGCAGTGCTTTAGAGAGGGAATCCCCTGTTGAGTCATGATGATGTTATCCTGTCGCAATCCAGAGTTTAGGTGCCTTCCCCTTCAAGATAGGGTAAATCCTAGATTAGAGCCTGGCTTATGAATAAGATGACTGGATATGTGTGAGGTAATGACTTTAACTGAGCTATATAGGATGGTTATATGATGATATTTCATTACCATTATCCTGCTGATCTAATTTTGTTTGCTGCAATCATTACAGCCAAAAATCCTTTAGTAGGTTTTGCTGTTGAACTTTTAAAACAGTGTCCCTCTGAAACTACACACTGTCAACAATGAAACTTTTTTTTCGTACAGACACATTGTGCTTCATGAAAAATGAAAAAAGTTATACTGAGCTTGCCTTCATCATTCTGAGAATTCTCAGAAGCCTTTTGTCAGCAGCTCTCAGGTTAGAGTCTAGCATTATGATCTTATCTCTTTTGATGCTGTGGCAGGAAGCGAGCAGACTAACATCACTGGATTCTTTGAATTCTTTTGAAATACCTTGCATATCATATGTGGTAATCAATATTCAATTGCAGTGTAAGAGCGCAATGGTCCTGAGAGTGATATTAAGGTTGAAAGAATACACACTCATTGTTCCTCATATCACATATATTACTACATACTTATTACATACTAAAGCTTATTATTAACTACAGGGACTTCAGTGCTAGCTGAGCTACTATTAGGTTATAGAAGTGTATAATAAAACCTTGGGCGTGCCGGTAGGCCCTGGCCATGTAAGGGGTTAAAAAAGGGTGCTTTGGAGTGGTGCAGAAGAAGAACCACTTTTGGTCTCCTAAAGAACCCTTCAATGACTCTTTATAGAAGCATTTATGTAAATGAGATGTTTAAAAACCTCCACATTATGTAATTCTGTACCAAATAATGTTGCCTTTTTAGTTCACTGGCTGGCTCTCTATCCAGCCTGTTATGGTAATATAATAGCTAGGGGTGGGAATCTCTAGGCACCTCACGATTCGATTAGATTACGATTCAGAGGGCTGCGATTCGATTATAAAACGATTATCGATGCATCTTTTTTTTTTCTATACATCATTTCTATTTCCCCACTGGAGGGGGGCTGCCGGTCGGATTTCTCGCTCATCCAGTTGTGTTTTTGTTGTGTGCCGTTACAGACTGTCCGGGTGCTGCACTTACCCACTTCCAAGTTCCGCCTTTTGCGTCCCGTCAACATTATGGTATAAATTAAATATTTAGAAAATCGATTTTTGATATTTGTGAATCGATTCAGAATCGTTCACGTCCGCATCGCAATGCATCTAAGAATCGATTTTTTCCCGCACCCCTAATAATAGCTCAATCAATGCAACATAGCGTTAAGAGTGCCACATGATTATGAACTCAGATTTACTGTTTTATTAACTCATCTTTCACTGGTTAACTGGTTATCTTCGGCTATAGGCCTAAACATAATGTGTCGGTTTGACATGAGGAACTCTCCTCTCAAATAAGGGTAAAATTAAAATTAATATATTCGTTAATAGATTTAATTATTAATAGATTTAATAATTATTGATCTTAACATAAGACATGTTCCATAATATCACGACATAAAAAACTTTGTGTTTTTTGCCGACAGAGGAACTTTTTTTCTAAAGTGTCCAATGGGAGAGACAATGGGAGATATTTTGTGATCTGTTTCTGTGTGCTGTGCACCTCGTGTTTTATGCGTGATAGATAATTAAAGGAGGGTTAGTGGCTGCAGTCCTTCACAGATAGCTTAGGTTTGCTGGAATTAACAGTAATAGCTGTACTTTCTGTCTGTACTAGAGGTGTAGCCAAGTAGTGGCCAGTGCCACCTTAGCCTGGACCATAACCTGAGTTATAGAAAGTGGGACAGTCAGCCGTCATCCATAAATGTGACCAGAAAAAACTACATTAAATGTTTGCTTTTTTTTTAATTAACCTAAAAAAAATAAAATACATATCATCAGTTTTGTCTTTCAGTTTATATTTTGCAATAATAGTAAGCGCAGTGGGTAGCACTGTCACCTTATAGCAAGAAGGGCCTGGGTTCCATTCCCAACTGGGCGACCAGGGTCCTTTGTGTGTGGAGTTTGTATGTTCTCCCTGTGTCTGCGTGGGTTTCCTCCCACAGTCTTAAGACATGCAGTTAGGCCAGCTGGACACGCTAAAGTGCCCCTAGGTGTTAGTGTGTGTGTGAATATATATGTCTGTTTGCCCTGCGATAGATTGGCGACCCGCTCAGGGTGCTTCCAGCCTTCTGTCCAGTGACAGGCTTCAGCTCCCCCGCGACCCAGAAGGATAAGTGGCTTAGTGTGTGTTGATGTAACATTTCCTTCGTGTGGAAATGATTGACACGTTTAGTCATGTACAGAGAACTACCAATGCATCACTTTTTAGGTAGTAGCGCTATTTTACTTTTTTCCTGGCACCGTGCCAGTGAAATCTCTAGCGTAACCTGGCCACTCCATTCTAAAAGTTCTAGCTATGCACCTGGGCTGTACGTGTCAAAATGATAGTTTGTCAGCACAGCTGAGTGATGCGTAGCCTGGAGCAGCTTTTAAAAAACACAGTCTGAGAGTCCAAGAAAAATGAGTAGGCAGTGCACCTCAGATTTTTTCCACCTTCAGACCCTCCCTTCTATAAGATGCCTATGGGAAAGTGGGACCCGATTAGACTGATAACAGTCTTTGTCTTTGCTCTTGAATACGTGAATGTTGACTGAGCTGCATTTATAGTCTTGCTTCATCGAACTGATATCACTTCAGACCTCAGAAAGTCATGGAAAATCACAGAGTCAAGCATTGTGCTGGGACGTGGCATACATAAACCTATGTCTGCTAAATCTCTCAGCTCCCCAAACTGCCAGCAACAACACACCCAGGCTGAAGGTCAAATAGAATGTTATTCATATGATGCTGATTTCTCTCCACAGTACCATAATGTGTGGATAGTAAGGGACACTGAGACACAGCACTGACTAAGACCTATTTGGTTACTTGCTGACATAGCAGCCAACTGCAAGCATTTGTTAAAGATTCCCAGAACCTTTACGTACCCCAGATAATTACGAGACCCCAAACTGATTATATCTTCACAGTTTGGTTCTATGCACGAAATCAGCCTGCAAAAAGATGGGCTTACGGAGTGATTGGGATCTTATCTATACTTGGATCAAATGGGGACAAGCTGAGCTGAAGTAAAGCATAGCAGGCGTAGCGATGGGTCAGGTTTGATAGTATCTCTGTGGTTTGTTTATTTGAGTGCATACAACTGTATCAAACAACAATGGAAATGTCAGACGTTCACTTGGAAACCAGTTGTGGTTCTAACTATGACATGATGACAAATAATGTGTGCAGTGTCTGTCATGTATACTAAGACTGAAAGAGTTTCATCTGCTTTGACTGTCATGAAAAGGTGTAGTGTTTACCTCACATGTCTCTTCCACAAGCTCTTACAAGTATGTATGTGGTTGAGTTATTAGTATCGTTGATTTATCACACAGTTTTAAATGCAAAAATACTAGACAAGTGCACATGAATTTATATATAATAGTCACTGCCAGCTCATACTATTGGATACACTAAACTAAGAAAAGCTCTGGACCAGTAGAAGGTTTACTGGCAGACAAGTATGTCAATGGCTAATTTTTTAAAAACAAACTGTCAGCCAAACAGCAGCACTGCACGCTGCTTAGATGCACTGGCGATATGAAAGATTGCATTTCAGATGAAAATGAGATGCGCTGAGAAAATGAAAGCTTGCATTAAGAAGTCTGATCCTTGTAGAGGATCACACATTTCCGTTCTCAACCCACAGACCCAACAAAAAAAAAAACAGAAGTGCGGAGAAACCTGATGATGCCGCAAGATCATTTGGAGTGATCACAGAGGAATCAGCATTGATGTGGTGCCTCACTGGTGCAGCCTTGCCTTCTCTGCCTGCTTATGCCAAGAGACCAGCGCAGGGAAAATAATGTAAAGCTGCCATCCGTTACAAAACAGCCATCACAAAACCACAGATGCCTCTAAGCAGAGAATTATTCCAGTATGTCATAAACAATGGAGTAATTCTTTGCCTTCAGTGAAGGAATATGAGAGTCAGCCCTTTCCCACTGCAGTAAGTGCTCACAATTTTGGCTTTTGACTTTATTAATGTGGACCAAAACGTTATAATATTGGTATGTATATAATCAATAAGCACATCAAACATTAGCTTGAGTATTCATTAGTTTAACGTTTCAGCATTGGGCCATTGGCTCTCTCAGTGTTGGCACATTGGAGATAGACAGGCTAACCTACCCCAAACCCTATAAAACCCATGTGGGATAACAGAGCAGTCTTAAAATATCTGTGCAATTTAATATAATGTGTAATGCTGCGTTGCTTATGTGTAACATAAGTAAGATCAATTCTCCACCAAGTGGACCACCAACTATATAAAAGGGTTCTTTGGTTCCCTAAAGAACCTTTCAGTGGATGGCTCTTCAAAGAACCATGTTTGAAAATGAGACGTGTTTGTTAAGAGCCTTTCTAAAGTTTTATAAACCTCCACATAATGTTTTTGCTAGAACCGCAAGTCTAAGCCAAGAATCACTGAGGAATATGAATATTTCAAACATTTTACCTGTTCACAAAAGCATTGAATGTTTATGTACTTTAACACTACGTACTTCCCTTGGAGTGTCAAATGAAGACTGAATCTGTCCTCTGAATGGTGTTCTTCAAAAAGTTCAGAGGGCTTTTATATGAATCCAAATAACACATGGCATCCCAGTCCTCGCCTGAGCTAATTTTTGCAAGCAGCTCTCAGATTTGTCTGTCGGCACTGTAAAACAAAATCTATTTCTCATAGAGGAAGTTCAATATCTGCATACGCCTCTGTGGTTAGCTTGGGCAGTATCAGTTTGGTATCATTATGGTGTATGCTACAGCAGCAGTCGCATCTGTTTGTTATTACAGAGGCTGGGTAATGAACTCCATGACAGAAGCCATACTCATGCAACATCCAAACATGCAAACACTTTCAAAAAGCCCACTCACTCTAAGAAGGCTACAGACTGAGCACTGCACGATGGTGCTTAGCCTTAACACTAATACCGACCTCAAATCCAATGTATGGAAAGGAAAACAGCAATTTACAGTTTATTGTTAGATATTAAGTTGTAGTGATCATCTTCACAATAACAGAACGGGCTCTGTGGAAATCTCTAGCATTTACTGGTGTCCTTAAGTCTAGATAGACTGGTCAGGGGCTTTCATTCCTGTTGGGTAAAGTTCATCCTGAAGCTAATCAGTTTCCCCTCACTGGGACTTTGTGGGACATTCAGTCAGATCTTTTCTCTTTGTATTGGATGGTTTGACAAACTAATATCAGTCTTGTGTGGAAACTCTAATGGAAAAACCATTCCTTGTTTTGAATGGTCCTAAATTACAAGTCTGGAAGCCTTGACAAGATGGAATGCACTAGTCGAATGCAGCATAACTGTTCAGGACAGTATACTTTTATCTTTATATGTTATGTACAAATACATGCGATGGGGAGGGTATCGTGAGACAATATGGAATTGCTGAAAGCAAGAATGTTGCCATTTTTTCTGTCAATAAGTGGAGTTTAAACAAATGATTTAGATAAGTATCTCCTCAGCGATTTGTGTATGCTGTGCTTTTTTTTCTATTTACTGTTAACACAAGTCCTTTGATTTAGTCAGTTGACTTACTTTAACCATTTGAAGTTAACTTGCACTACCATTCAAAAGTGGGAGTAACTTGTAATATTAATAATTGTTATTCAGTAATAACTTATACAGTGAGGATTGAAATGTTATAATCATGGTTCATTCACAATTCAAAGTATTATAGAAGCAAAAAAAAAATTATAACAATTCATAACTATTAATGGTAATGTCTTGTCACAAAATTGCTTTGAATAACTATTTAACCAGTTAGATTCACTCATCACTTTGTAAATATGGATGTTTCACTCTCAATGTTGTACAGCTTTATCAGTCATTATGGAATCACCTACAGCTCTAAAAATCATTTTTATAGAATTAAAAACTTTTGAATGGTAGTGCACTTACTTTTACACCAATAACAGATGTAATTTATCACCATGAATAATACATTGCAGTAGCCAATCACATCGCTTTAGCCATGTACGCACGTAGAGCAGCTTAGTAAACAGTATTGGGAATGCAGAGTGATTCAGAGACCACATAAAGGAGAAGAGTCACTGCCCTGCACCTGTAGGCCACACTAACACACTCCGTCCATAAACACATCATTGGCCTTTTCTCACTGTGAGCAGAACTTGGCAAGAGCGCAAGAATAGCCAAAGCATTTTAAAGGCAGCCAAGTTTCCTGAGCAGTTTTACATCACACACACAGAGCAGACCACAACACAGGTTTCTGAAATTTAAGAACAAACACAGTGGAGATGCTTGTGATTTTATGGTCATGGGAACGTTCCGTGTTCCACCTTTCAAACTCCCCAGCTCCCTAGACCCCTCCAACAAACAGACAACCAGTGCAGGAAGGAAGACATTCATTTAACCATGTCAGATTTCAGGTTTACAGAGTGTACAGGGTGTACCTTTGCCTGTAAGTTGAAGTGAGTGATTGGAAGATGCAGTTCAGATGCCATGGAAAATGTGCAGGCATGTTACAATGCTATTAGGCAGCTGCTCAAATCCCAGACAGCACTTCATTTCAGCAGATGATGATGATGTGAGAGAGAGGAAAAAAATGTGTTTCATTAATGAACGTAAAACTTACACTCACATCTCTTCCCTCTCTGGATTGATTTTCTGTAATGCGATGTTGGGGTACAAATGGGTCTGCAATGAATACGGATTGATGAATATGAATTTACTTAACCTGGATCCAATCAATCACTTAGATCATTAGATTTTTTCATGTGGGGTTATTTTGCTACATTACAAGACGTCTTCATATTGAAACACGATTTCACTCCCTTTGAACTCCTCCAAACTTTGCCCATACAAAGTGATACACTTCTCATGAACCATGCAACCTTTTAATCAGGTAATCATCACAAAAGAAATCATTCAGTGCTGGTTCTAGAGAAGCTGCAACATAACCAGGGGCTTTCCAGAGGCACTGCTTACTGTGCATAAAGATGTTTAGACTGTAAATATATAGAGAGGTTGAGATTCAGAGGCTTGACGAAACCACAGAGGCCACTTATCTGTGTCACCTCAAATATTCCATTCTATATTTGTAACACAGCTTAGCACATCAATCTGTTGTCACATTAGTGCTACACATTCCTATGGGCTCCTACACTGCACGTTCAAGACATATTTGGCCAAACACAAGTGGAATCAGCCAGGCCTTTGTATTCTTATAATCAGCTGTGCGTTGTGGGCACAATCAAAAGCCGAGCTACATTAGTTCCTGGAAGTCCGAAGTCTCACTGCTCTAAGATAAACAGGGATATGATGCTGAATGTGCACTGATAGCGTGAGAAGAATACAGTAATTTCATTCACAACGGTGGTCCTGTCCCTCTTCCCTGTGACTCAACAAATCACAGAGTGGAGAGCGTCAGGCTAAACACTGGTCAGGATTTGGTGCCTACTCCACCACACTGTGCTCCACATGCTGAATGACCGTGCTAGGTGAGCTGGCAGTTCTTCTGAAGCTTTGGGCAAGGTTGACTAAACTCTCTAATTGATCTTCACCATCTTCTCATCTCTAGACAATGTTAATTTCACATGGCACCATGTCGCAGACAGCGAGGGGGCGGCTCTATTTATCTGAAGCGTTTAAAGGCCTGAAACCTGTGGCTGGCTCTGAACCTTGATGCTTTTGATGTAGACACAGTGCTATTACACACAATGGTGTTGAGAAGACCTACAGTTACCATTATCATTCTGGTTAAAGGAATGATTTGGTAAAAATAAATAAATAAAATTTACAAAATTTTCCACCTACTATTTTCCACCTATTTTCCATCAGCCAAGATGTTTGGAGTACAAATTTTGCTTCTTTAGTTTTAGCGCTGGAGCTACAAGGCTAATCTTGTTATCAAACTTTAAAAGTCAAAAGACACCCACTGCTTCTGTAAATACATCCCCAAAACGTCTCTCAACTTGCTCAAACCGCAGATCTTGTCGACTGAGGATGCAGGATGATTTACTGCGACCTATATTTTTTTTATACCTATGTGAACTTATGAATCTTTTAACATATCAGTTCAGAAATTAAAGATTAGCAGTTAAATATAGACAGAAACAACATAACTCATAAACGTGATCTATAGTGTCCATATTCCTGCATGACATACATGCACATAAGGGGGATTCGGAATTCGACACACCTGTTGCCTAAAATGGCCGACTACAGCACTGAGCTACACAGTGAAGTGAATGTTTTTTTTTTTTTATTTCATTGTTTTTTTACAGTAAGTCATACTGTTTGCTAAACCACTTTGACAGGTCTGTGCAACCTTAATGAAGATAACAAGAATAAACAGGAAAAACTTTCAGCTGTCTCCTTACACCAAAGTCCACTCTCCTGCTGTCATTATTCTGCCACAGTTAGGTGAAGGATGAGTTCTGTGCTTTCGTCTTTGTGTTGAGTGGCTCACTATTGACAGCTGACACTGAGTGATGACTGACTTACACAATCTAACTATTTATGTCTAGATCTCGTATGCTTTAGCTAGGCAATGAATGCAGCTGAGCAAATGTTATCAAGGCTCACATAACTTAAACTAATGTTAAGTCAACCCTGACTAACCTTATCAAATGTTTGTACTATTACTCACTTTTGCATAACTTTTGCGTAGATACGTCGCTATTATTCACTGTTGCGATGTAAAGACAGAATATCGCTTACCTTTCCACTGACGGAATAAAAGATTCTACCAATTTGTATGCTTTCCACTCCTGTGGTGTTTAGGCTCAGGCTGCATTTAAAAGGTCTGGATATGTTGTCACGGGCAATAACGCATAATAGGGACTCAAAGATAACGTACTGGGTTTGTAGGAATCAACACCTCTAATGAAACCAACTTTTTCATAATATCTTGATTTGGAAGCCAGTGACAGCTCATTCACATTAGGCTGACAGAATGTCAGCAATATGGCTGCCTGGATGCTTCTTCTGTTTTGTGAGTACTGTCTATATAACTAACTATTCGGGTACTCGTTCGGCTTCATCTCAATAAGACGTTAAAAATATAGACTGACAATTACTGTTATGTTTTAAGAAGGCTGTAAAATGCTATGCTTTTGTCTGCGTTTGTAAGTATGTATATTACATTGTGCCTCTCCAAACACGAGTGTCGGAGCATGTTGTTCAGGATGTGATTGAGAAGACAGCTGCAGTGTGGCTTTTTTTCTAACGAGGCTAACTACTCTAGCTGAAGTCTAGCGAGGTCCAGAAACAGTGGACATGTATTTCTCTGACAAACTAACATGTTGGCTCCCACCATCATCCACCAAGGAGAAAATACGTTGTGTAAGACAGCGAGTCCTCATCAACATCCAGTGTTGTAACACTCTGTTAACGTTACTCAACACTCTGTTAACGTTACTCATCCAACACGAAAACTAGGTTACGGATTTCCCTCAGCTTTTTAAATAATATTTTTTAATGTATATCCCCGCTTGCTGCTAAACATTGGTGTTGTTTTAGCCTCTTAACCCAGAGATATTAACTAAAAGAGTAAAAGCCTCCAGCACCAGCCCTTTGTTAATTTCAGCTTAAGTACTAACCTTAACCAGATATTCGTTCATTAACTTTTGTGGACGCTCGAATATCAGAAATAGTCAGAATGCACATCCTTAGAGTTTACATAAAAATGGGTGTCTTTTGACTTCTCTTGTTAGCCTAGTGGCTCCAACGCTAACTAATGAAGCAAAATTTGCATGGGAAATGTCTTGGCTAGTCAACAACAAAAAAATTGTGTACATTTGATTTTTTGACTATTCATTTTTGCACCACAAAGGTTGTGGACATGTACGCTGAATACGACATGTGAGAGATCAACAGATCCTGTCCATGTAAAAGGGAGCTATTTCATCAGCGGTCATGTGATAGCTAAGAAGTGTAGTGGGAACGCTTGAAGTATGGTTTCTGAGAATAAATATTAGACATTAATCTAATGATTTATGTAATTACTTCAGGAATCAAAAGGCAGACTGTAAACACAGACATGACAACATTCTCTTGCATTAGTCCAACGACTGCTTACTTTCTAGGGAGTGGCCAGCGCTGCTCCAAAACAGCCATAACTGCTGTCAGGAGTAACATGAATGGGATGTCTCTCCGCCACATGCCATAACTCAAGAAACAAGTTACAATAACATGTTCAAAGCCACACAGTTGGTGCCATTCTTGTATGTTTCTGGTCCACGTATTTATTTCTGTTATCCTTTCCAAAGTGTGCGAATCCGTCTGCCAAGTTCTGCCGTCTTCACATTATCTCATCCCAACACATACTGTGTGGTAAATACTGTAATAGAGCCACCTTAAAGACTTGCAATCTCAGAATACACGAGGCAGGAGACAAGATCTGTTTACACAACACCTCCCCACCTAATTAATGTAACATTTGTTGGTACAGAGCAGTGTTTGCGCATTGCTGTTCAAGTTAGTACAATCTTTGCAAAGAGTCAGTGGAAAATAAAGTGCTTGACTTGACAGCTTGATCCTCGCTGGGTACTCTGTGGGCTGCTCTGCATGCCTGCTAGGAACTGTCTGACTTGTTTAGATGTGCTTATTACGGTCAGTGCTCAAAGTTCAACACCTCCTCAAAACTCTTACAGTACATGACAGCAGACCTGAAGAAAGAGGATTATGTTAAAACAATTAACGACATATATGACATACACATATAATAATACATATATGGCAAAAAGGACAGTGAGAAATTGCACAAGCTTTTTTATATCTGTTTTCTTTTCCCATTGTGATCCCTTTCCTAAATATTGCTTTACCACTAAAACATGTACGGCATTTTCCTATATTTGATTTATTTCAAATTAATGAAGGGTATTTGGTTGAATCAAAACCATCGTTTTCTTTGTACAGTATAGCTGGAGCGCTTTGGTCTTCAGAGACCCACTTTGGTAGAATACCACAATTGCTTGAAATTGGACTTTACGCAAGAACTCGCTACAGTGAAATCAGTGTTGTGAAAGTGGCCTGACTGTCTGCTGGTCAAAGGCCTCCCCCAGGCTCCTGAACTGATTACGCTGTGAATAAACTGGGATACTGCTGGGAGTTCAGATGCATCATTGAGGATATTACTGAGACAGAAGACCACAGCATGGTCAGGGCTTTTGTCCTGTGCAACTTCTAAATTAAGTCACTGAGTTTATTTGGTGGAATGTTTTTGTAAAACCGAACTGACCTCTGTTGTTGGGTTCATTGCAGTTGTTTGTATTATTCTTATTTTTCCTCTAACAATTTCCTACATGTCTTCGAGCAATAGGGATGTTTTATGTTACAATTTAGCAACTGTGTAATGTTAGCTCTTGTAATTCAGAACAGAAAACAGAAATACACAAAGGAAGGTTCTTCTGTTTTGGCAACATGTTCTACACTATCCCTGAAAATAATCCAGCATCATTATTTGTTTTGATGACAGATGACCACTGTGAAACTTCGCCATAAATCGTGAGCTCAAACAAAGCAAGTCATCGTGCAAACCTATCATCCAGTAATCCGCTCTGAACATGAGACAGCCACTGACAGCGCAACTCTGCAGACGAATGAGAAACTGTTGATGCTTGGTCTCCAGCGCTGCCACGGCCTTTAATTAGCAGCTAGCAGCATGCTCTGTCCATCGCACAGCAGCCACAGAAGCGTGCATTAGTGGTTTCTTGCATTGGGTGCCCCTTTGTGCTCCATGGAAGGAAAGCTAGTGTGTCGTCTCTGGACATACAAGCAAGGGAGGTTGGTCAGGTTTGAGTGACGAGGAGACCCAGGGCAGAGGAAGTTCATCAGGGCTGACAGCTACTGCTACCCGTGAGAATCCACAGCAAGAGTCTGAGGAGCACTGTTTTCCAAAGAGGGTTGCTGGAGAACCAAACCGTGGGTATTAGCAGAGAGTTTTTTAAGCAGGCAGCTTTATTGCTTTGCTATGGCCTTGGGTTTTGTGCCAGTGCCAGACCAGAGAAAGCAAATATTTTTCTTGTCTTGCAGCTGTGCAGGTTCCATGTAGAGCAACTTTAGGCTGGACTGAGGCCAGCCCTTGGTGGGGGAATGGTTAAGATAAAAAACCTTTCTGGCAAAGTAAGATTAGTGGTAATTAGAGTGTTAAATCACAGAGGCTGCGAGGGACTTTGCGTGGCGTCAGCGTCCCGCTCTATGCCTCTCTTCATGGAAGGGGAGGTCCTATAAGGACAGAGTGAGACAGTTGTACTGGAGTCCAGGGAACTCATCACCTCTCAGTCTTTCCTCAAACACTCTCATGGCAAGCAAGCCAGGCCGGTGACAGATTTCCAACCAGCGTACTGTGTTTTGGCTTCACACCACCATGACAGCATAAGCATGTGGTATGAGATCTGTCGTATCATCACTGCTGAAGCCGCTCCAGCTTTTTCCATGTTTAAGTGTTTTGTGGAGTGTAGGAGCACAGTGTACTCTGCTGCGTGTTAGTGTGTGTATATATATATATATATATA
>JAILXH010276506.1:2915-12995 GCA_023558415.1 Piaractus mesopotamicus | reverse complement strand
TACTACTACTACTACTACTACTACTGCACCTCACCCCTCCTTCATTTGCACATTAAAAACAAAAATGTTCACTAGTGCCTGTCGCAACCTGCCAAGAGACGCGAAGCAAGAATAGTTGCATCACACACGTACACATGCATACACACGAGACGTGCCATCTGAAGATGGTGGCATTCCTTAGCAATTGCAGTGTTCCACAAACAGCAAAATGGCTTTTTGATCAGTTGATTTTAAGACTGTTTTTTCAATCCACAGAGCAAACAGAATGGCCAGATGAATGCCATGGGTATCTTTCATGTTACCAGAGTTGGGTAATATTTAGTTTTCAAATATTTTACCCTAAACTGCATCCCTCTTAGTGCTACTCCATGATAGAGATTGCAGTGCTGAAAAAATATTTAGCCACTAATAAAGATTATGATGTAAATGCAGGTTACAAAGTCCAGCTACTACAGCTGTATTAAGCTTCACAGTTCAGATGGTCATCAGAATCATGTTTTTAGCAATCAAAAAACAAACAATGGTCTATCAAACAATGGTAAAGTGGTACAATACGATGGATGGAGAAGCTAAGGAAAAAGCAGGTCAGTCATGTTTGCTGTAGAAATGGTTTGACTAGTTGCTACACCAATTAGTGGAGTGAGTGAATATGGTTCTGTGTATGCCTGTTACATTTCAGAAGTGCACACAGAAGTGTTTTCCCCCGTTAAAAGCAAAAAAAGCAAAAGCATAAATAACATCAAAGCAAAAATAACATTAATGATCAAGGCTGTTGACATTGCAATGATTATACTGCCCTAATATTACCATCATAAATCCACAAGGAAGGACTGCACAAGTAATGGAAAATGCAGAGGATGTTTTATGAGGAAAGATGGGTCAACACAAACATCAGACTTCTAACCTCAAAGAGTATTCTGTGCTTAAAATACATAGCACTGCTGAGGACGACTAAAGTAGGACACAGAGCATATCTGCAGTCTAACTGACCTCAGAGAGGATGTTCATCTTTCCTTATGTAGCACACAAAACTAAAAGCAAAGAAAAAGGATACATACAGACTTTGTGCTTCTCCATCATCATTCATTTAAAGCGCACCATGTCTGCAAACCCTCAAGGAGGAAAATGACTTTAGTGAGAACTGATACGAGACTGATTCTGCTACAATCACTGCAGGGAAAAAAGATAATCAGCAGTAATCAGCTCTGTGTGTTACCATGGAAATTCAGGTTAATGGCGAGTGTGCGGTTGTCCTTTCAACCGGAAAAACCTCCATGGTTTGCCACTGATGTACATTTGAGATTTAATGACAACACTGTTGGCTATAGATTTAAACAAGCCAAAGGATAGATGTGAAGGATGTCTGCGCATAAACAAGAAGATGAGAACTGAAGTGGAGGTTAAAACTTGTGCCTAAATAAACTGCACGACAGTCTTTTTCTTCAGAAAAAAACTCAAGAACTCAAAGACTTTGAAACTCAAGTCTATAGACTTCACTAATTACCAACCATTTTTAGATATACTGCCTCAACAAGAGGCCAACCTATTGCCAGCAAATCTGTCCATCACCACCTGATTTAATTTTTGCTGCTTGTGTTCAACCAAGTCACAATGTATGGATGACGACTGAGATTTGACTGGCCAGAAGCCCGTTGGACAACAGTTCTAGACAGACAATACATGCTATCAAGTGGGACCTCTCAGGAATTACTACTCCAATTAGCACAGTTAGCAGAGTACCAGAGAACAGTTAGCACAAAACCAATTAGCACAGGGCCACAGATTCACTGCACTTGAAAACAGAATGATCAATAGGAACGAGCCAACAAAAACTGAAGGGCCAATGCGGAAGAGGCCAAGAGGAAAGAAATAAAGCTCAAAAACTCAGAATGGCATGTAAACACAGCAGTGACATTTCACCGCTGTTCAAATGTAAATGATGTCATCTTGAGTAATTCAAGTAATTTGCGTTGCTCTCTTAGAAATGTACAGAATTGATAAAAAAAAAAAAGATAATTAGTAAAAGTTGGCAAACAATGGCTTGAAAATCAGGTACACAAAGAATGCCAGCCTGACAAACTGTTCCTTCTGCTTCTTGATTTGTAGCACCTGATCTTCAATGTTCCAGTTACAGGTACTCTGACTGCTTAACAGCCACTACTATTCATTCTTTAACCAAAGGGGGAAAAACAAACACAAAAAAAAACAATTCTGTCCTCCACTGCAGCACTAAACTGATTACCTGGCTGTGTTTTTCCATTTACAGTTTCCATTCCATACCTTATGACTGAGTAATCATAAGGGCCTTTTCAATGTTCCAAGGACCAAACGGTGATTGATCATTTAGTGCAGTAGATTCCAAATTTTGAAGTACTCTCCCCAAGTCTGTTCAGGATGCCTCCATTCTTTCCTCCTCTTCCTCCAAAAACATGTTTGCTTTCACAAATCTATCAATGTTCTAACTGTCTTTGAATGTGTCTCATAGTCATGACTTTTATTGTTAAATGTGAACCTCATGTTTAAAGGGGTAAAAGTTCCATGATTGTTTAGCGTCCTTGAGCATGAGAAAAGCACTATATAAATAAAATGGATGATTATGATAAACACAATCTTACTATGTGTTCGCTTCAGCCAGACGCTAAGTCAGAAAGATGAAAAATGAAAAGAAAAATACACAAGTAGCCAAAAACAAATGAAGCCATATCTCAACAATCGACAGCCTGTAAATCTACAGTAGTTCTAAGAACAAAAGAGGAGCTGTTCTTGCATTATATGTGGCACAATGAACAGGTGAACAAATGATTTCTTGCTTTGAGAGATCAGCCGCATTTGTGAAAGCAGTGCAAGAAAGCCTTCTATATAAATGACTATTACACTGGCACAGTAGTACTTCAGACCTGTACTGAATAAAGTAAGAGCAAGCAAATTAAAGAGAAATGAATGGTGGGCCAATTGAAATTAACATTCTTTACTTGATTAAGGCATAAAGACGCTGACAGTTGACGTTTCAAATGTATGTATGTCGTGTTTCCCCATTATATTCTTTATTGTATCATGGAGATACATTTCATGTGAAAAACATTATCTACAGTTTTGCAGTATAACTCTGATGCAGTATACTTTACATGCTTAACATTCTAAGGTTAAAGTCACAAGTATTTTATCATCAATTTACATTCTAACTAGATGAGAAATCAGAGAAACTACAGTCTAAAAAAGCAAGAATTATGTCTAGTTTCCATGTCAGTAAACTTTCAACTCAAACTCAAAGCGAATATATCCATTCCTTAAAAGTACACACATTTGAATAAATCCAAACTAACTAGACCATGTAACAATTTCATTAAGCCAGTTACACAAAGCTTAACTTTATAACAGAATTGTTATCTAACAGCTGTTCCACTTCTGCACTGTTAGTTTTAAGGGTATAATGTCATATGAAATCCAGCAAATAGTCTGTAATTTGACAGCTGTCATTTGAACTGTCCACAACTTTCTGTGGCCAGTTACAAGTTCTGTGAATAACTGAAACTGGCCACCTTCATGTTCTTATCAACGGAGGGTCACTAGATTGATGCTAATCTAGAGAAGTTGTAATATTTAATGGATAGCCTGTACTCTCATCTCTCCATCACTTACCTGTCCAGACTGGGTGGATTCCTTGAGAACAGACAGCCTTACTCCATACCAGCTCACAGAGCGCCTACAGGCTAATGGTTTTCTGCTCTTACCAGGCTCTGCAGTTAGGGTCCTGGGGCATACCATGACTGCTAGAACATAACACGTTCCTCACATTGACACTTCATCCTTCACACTCGTAACTGCAACTGCGCTGAAGACGAGAACCTCAGTTCTTTTTTGTGCAATAATGGAGCTAGATCATATGATTCACTGCTGTTTTGTCCCCACCCTCCCTCTTTGCAAAAATTCCTCTCTGAATTACCATAATTTTCTCTGAGATTGTTTGCTTGCCAGAAGACAGGATTAAAAAGAGTTACGAAGGTTTATGTAGAAGCGAAGGGGACTGAGAGAAGTTCAAATTTCAATTCTGAAAACTGCTGTGTTCTGCATGCTACCGTCTTAACACCAGAAAAATCCAGGCCCTTGAGAAACAAGGACAACGTCTATTTGATATCACTTAAAAAAAAAAAAAAAATTGTTAAGCTGCAGCAACGGCATAGATGAAAATGTCAGCTTATTTTCAATGATTTTACTTTAGCAATTTCACACAATAACTTTCAGCGGAAAAGGAGGAAAGAATTCACACTTGTAAAGCAAAGGAAAGGCCAATGCAAAAGAATTCACTTTCAACTATACAGAGCAACTGTGCTTTGGGCCAGTCTGTTTGAAAGAATATTTAACCTAATGGGGCTGACCAACACATATGGGGTCAAGGCACAAAATCAGTGTGGTTAATAAAGAGTGGCAATGCGTGACTAAGAACCTCAGAATACGCTGTTACAGTTTAACTGCAACCAGACTGACTCCGGCCGCAAAATGCCTCACCTCACCTCCTTCCCATCTCTTTTTCATTCTTTCTAGCCCATAGGTACAATCTCCCCACCTGAGTCTTCACCTACAAACCCAGCAGAGCAAGAGAGCAATTTACCAGTTCAACCTGGCAGAAAATAAGAGAAAAGGAAGTGCAAGTGATACTGCTCTGAAGCTCATCTTTTCATGCCAAGACCATGTCATACAACACTACAGTCATTCAAGTTAAAAGCCTTCATTTCGAGTTTAAGCTTTCATTAGATACATAAAAATGCACACATCCAAAGAGACGTATACTGGATATTTATACAAGGCTTGCAAAAACAACTATTTCTGACATACAATTTACTGAATATATTTGTGAGTGCTAATATGTTAACATGGGACATTTTTATATTAGACCGAATGAATTTAATATGCAAACCACTGGTTTAGATATGACTGAGATGTTATCAAATATATAGTGAGGAAAAGGAGGAACAAGACACAGAATTACACTGGTTTCTAAATATTCTCATAAATAACTGTTTGGTTATATTAGCACAGATATTTGATGAACGAAGTTTGTATACTGTTTCTATGAAAACATGCGTACCACCACATTTGTCATAGAAACTAAACTCATGCAGGCTTATTCACATGTTGAAGACTTGAGTAATTCAACAAACTTACAATATCAACAACATGGAGATGAGCCCATACAGCTTATCCAGCTGCTGCTTCTCACACACAGACTATTGTTTCTCTACCAGCTAAAATGATTTCCCATTTCAATCCCTGGACCCACGAGACAAGCTGGCTGTTGTTTAAGGGATAACTGACCTAGCTAGGGGCATGGAAGAAGAACACAAAGTATGGGCAAAGAAATGCAGCAATATCATTAAAAAAAGATTTACTGCATATTAAAACACACTGCCACATTAGAATAGTATTACATTCTTAATAGTTCACTATGCTTCACTATAGGGGGAAAAAAGCTCTTAAGCAACTGAAAAATATAATCGATTTTTTTAATTAGCATGTCTGGAATATAGAGGATTGGAATGCAGGTACCCGAGTACAAATACAGAGAAAAAACACAGCCAGAGCCCTGGGAGATGGCTCAGAGGCATTAGACAGATTTAATGGGACCCCACACTGCCATCCCCAAGCACACAAACATGCCGTAACAAACACACCCTTTAACATCCTCTCATAAACACTGCCATGTGCAGTTCTAAGTGCATCTGTGAGTCTTCTACCAGGGGGAGATATTAGGCCTACTCCCTATATGACTGCTCAGACCTCATTAGGCCATTAAGGGAAGGTACTTAAAATCATAAGAGCCAATTCATCAAGCACCAGCAGTTAGCCACTGTGATCAATTCAAATATAAAAGTACACCTAAAGATGAAATGAGGGCAACAAGTAATAAACAATGCAAGATCTGCCTTGTACGAATTAAAACGTGTGGCATTTGACACACACAAATTGACTTGCTACTTTGTTCATGTAGAATAGCTAGGCTGTGGTGGTGTAGTTTAGAGCTAAAAACCTGCCCATGGCTACATCTCTCTTCCACTATCAGTGGGAGTTTAACCCCCCTAGGATGCTCCCCAGCTGCCCAGCTTCAGCAGACCGAGAGCGCCCCATGCCTGGGGCAGAGCCCCCAATGGAGGATTTACAGAAACAAAACCCCCTGCTGCACAGTTCACTGCCCAGACACACAGAGCAGCCCAGCTCAGCACAACCTCACCCTGCCTCTCTGCCACTAACACACACTAGAACAAAAAGGGAGGCAGATACAATCTGGACTTATAGGCTCCTATAGAGGGTTCATCAACCTGTGCACATGTTCCATCACACAAATGGACCATTTACATAATAAAAGTAACATGCAATATACACAGTCAAACAGCACTTTTTCTGTACATTTCACAAAGATTGCAGAGAATAACACTCTGCTGTGCAGTGTGTATTTTCCATTATATGCAAAAACAAGTGTTGGGGGGCAATGACGACAATATTTATCATTATCATGACACACTACATCACATCACAGTATGCTTTTCTGAGCATATTGTGGATATCGTCCGCACTCAAAAACACTGATTCTCTGCATTCTTCATTACAGCGAGAACATAATTAGCCCTGTTTAATTAGATTTAGTGCAGCACAGTAAACAGTAACTTTTAAATGCAGCATCACTGTTTTTTTCGTTTGTTCCAATTTATCAATCTAAATCCTGTGATATATATCTAGATAATTCTGCAAAGAAAATATGTCAGTCATGTTCTCACGTTCATCATGTCATGCTTTCAACAATTTTGCGCCAGCTTCAGAAAGTTTCTGCAGTAGATTCAGCTACATAGCAGAATCCTGGGGTGTACAAACTAAAAAGGGAGGAAGGGAGAGGGGAGGACAAACAAATAAACAAGGCAGAAGCATATACTATAGCCATATACTGGATCTATGTTTGGGTAGGGGTTTGATGCATATAAGCTATGTGAAACTAGTTTTCTTGTTTCAGCATGTTGCCGAAGGTGGCTGACGTCTCACCTGACACTGCCCTTCATTCGGAGTGAAGCCATACCACTGCATACAGTGCAAAAAATATGCTAATTCACATCAAAAATAATTAAACATATTTCTGGATGATTTTGCTAGGACTTTAGCAATATTGTATACTGGAGAGCTCAGCTTAGCCACTTACCACTGAACAGAATACATCTTAGTTTTAATACTGCAATTCAAAGAGGCTCCTAATGCGCCCTTAACCTCTTTGAAAATAAATATCCTTCATTTTATTTTTTGTAAGAGAGACAAATGTTGGTATGAATGTGTCAGTTCTAGGCAGTCCTTCCATTTTTGTCCAGCTTGTTTTAAATACATTTTTCATTTTTCTCACTGCAACCACTAAACCGATCTTACCACGTTTATCCTTACTTAGCTTATACTAGGAATACACTTGATTGTGCTTGGTTCTCATAAGATTATGTCTACTTATGAGAGCCAAAGTTGGCTATTAGTTAGATCCAGGAAAACAACCAGTCGAAAAAGAGGTTGAGACATCAACACCACGTAGTTGTACGACAAGTCTAATAAAATCAGTTACACGGACATAATGCGATCACCAAGATGTTGTATACTGTCTGCTGCACAAGAAGAGTCATCACTAACAGGAAAATTCCACTGGAAGCTCAAGTCTGTCATTTACCGCTTAAGCTGTGCCAAGTGACCACATAATGCTGACTGTAAAGCCATCTTTGGATACAAATAATGACTGATTTCAATTCATGGCTTTCTTTCATACTTACCAGACTGAAGTCCTAATTTCCTTAAAAGGACACCATATTTAAAAGGCATGTAAAAGGTACAGTCAGTACCAAGAATGTAAATAATATGGCCTCACAGTACATGCTTCAAGCACAATAAGTAACCATCCTAATTTAGGTAAGATACTCCAGGCTGACAGTTAATGCTACTCGACAGCACATTTTATTTTTAGTATACGGCAACATAAAATGACGTTTATAATATTTCTAATACTGATTTATGTTAAAATTTAACTGACTGATCTGATGATTTTGGCAGCGACTTTAAAATGCTGCAATCAAACCACATCGTTTTGATAAGTGTATAGCAGTACGCACCCTGAACTGTTATGTTTTGGTTTTGGACTGTTTATGTGAAATAACTTCAATTCCACAATGCTTTAGCATGCACAAAACAGCCCATTCTCCTCTCACGGCTTCGAAAGCGCAGTTAGTGCCAATGGCAATTTTAAACCAGAAGCAGCCATCAAATCTTCAGAATAAAGTTTGCTATGCATTATTATTAGTAATCTCACACAGAAAGAGTTGGGCTATGTTTCATCATTAATCATCAAACACAGAAAAAGAGATGGGGAAATCACTACTGAATTTGGGTTGGACCACTACACCAACCATTTTCAACAAAACCAAAAAATAAAATGTAATTTTTTTTGTCTTAACAGAAGAACAGACATTAAGTTGAGAAGTCGTTGCGGGAGCAACAGCAATGTAACTATTTTACATAACCTCTTCCTTATATGATGTATGATAACTTAAATATAAATGAATTTGGTAACAGAATAAACTACAGAATAAACTACAGAATAAATGGTGTTATAAACATTAATTTTTTTTATTTATTCTTCTTCATAAAACTACTGTTTCCTTTCATTTATCATTTGTCCTTTTATCAATCTTTACACATTAAAATATATTAAATCTGAAGTGCATACTGGCATCACAATTGGAAGAAAACTGCATACATCAACCTAAATTACCTCCAAAACAGGCAAAATTAGCCTAATTAACCCAAGAGTTTTAGTGTTACAAATGTACTGAATCATAGGTAAATGTCCAGATAGACTGGTTACACACTAGGTTTTCCTGAGAAACATTAGTAAGGCAGACTGGCTGAGTGCCAAACATGTGCAAATTAAATTCACAGTGATGCCTGATATCCCCATGTGCTCATGTTCCATATGGTACATGTGGGAATATAGTAATTCCCCAGCTACAGAGTTATGAACCACATATGGCCGGCAGGTTTTGTGGGCAAAAATGTAACATTTATTCATATGAAACAAGCAGCAGCAAGGTTTGTTTGAAGAATTAAATGTCAGCAAAGACCAAGGACTAGCGATACCTTATCGGCTTCAGAAACAAACTGGAAGAGCAAAATTACTACGGGAACTAATCTATAATTCAGTTGTAATTCAGAAATAATTCAGATGTCTTTGCTGAGTGTCCCATATTTCACTTCAGTTGGATTATTTATGCTGGGGAGGCAGAAAGAAATCAGGGGTACTGTGTACTGCATTTCATGATGTATCATCAAAAATCTATCAAAGAGGAATCTTACCTGGAGACCTCTCCGTCTCAGAATACTCGAGTCATCCATTCTGGTGTCGTCCCTTAGACCAACTTCAGTTATGCTGTTTCACCACCCTATTAAAAGGGCAGCAAGTCCTTGGCCCAAGATTCTGGATAAGACCAGATCAACAGGCACTTGTCAGCTTAACCACTGCAGAGGCACCAGTGGGGAACAATATGCCATGAATGGGCAGACAGCAGACAGAAGCAGGTAGGAAGAGGGCGCCGAGTTAACCCAGTTAGTCAACTGTTGTTCAATTCCCAGACGGAGGCTGGCTCGTCAGTATGTGCTACTGAAAAATGACTTCATCCTTTTTATGTTCATCAAATTTACATGCAGCTTTGAGATTTACGCTGATTGTCCTACAAAATTAAAATGAGCAAGTCACAGAATACCAAGCAGCAAAAGCAAAAAAAAAAAAATTCTTATTAATTGTTCTTTATGCCACATTCTTTGACGGTCTTAGCGCGCCTGTGATTTCAATTATGACAATTGTGTGGACTTGTTCTTCATTAAAAAGTGTCAGTGTTGCCTTTTCTTTCACAATGCAGATCCCATGTGTGTACTCCAGTCGGACTATAGGTTTTGTATTGTATATTCAAGGACTGTGGTTCTCCAAAGTAGCCATAGCTAAGTAGCGGGTCCTATGATGTTTTCTATCTTATCTAGCACATTGCTTATGCAAAGTAATTCAGGCAACATGCT
>JAILXH010276455.1:11875-26367 GCA_023558415.1 Piaractus mesopotamicus | reverse complement strand
CCATGATACTACCACCACCATGTTTCACATATGGGATAAGGTTTTCATGCTGAAATGCACTGTTTTCTCCTGATGGTGGACTCATGAACATTAACATTAGCCACTGTGAGACAGGAAAACAGATTGGTCACTCACACCTGATAGCCATCCGATTGACTGAAAACACCTGACTCTAATTTCACCTTCAAATTATCTGCTAATCCTAAAGATTCACATACATTTGCCTCTCACACATATATGTAATATTGGATCATTTTCCTCAATAAATAGATGACCAAGTCTTCTTCAAGTCAATATTTTTGTCGCATTTGTTTAATTCGGTTCTCTTTATCTATTTTAGGACTTTTGTGAAAATCTGATGAAGTTTTAGTTCAAATTTATGCAGAAATATAGAAAGGGTTTACAAACTTTCAAGCACCACTGTACCTCTGACTTTGAAACTTTAGACCTTTATTTTAGCCCAAGAGTGCATCAAAAAGAGAAGAATAATGCACAAACTTCAGTTCCTATGCTGATAAATACTGGATGTACCAATTTGTTCTATAAAGTGGCTTAAGTTGTGTTTTTTACTTTTACCTTTTACTTATTCCTGAGTCTTATTATTTCACAGAAGTAAGAAGACTGTTATGTGAATACAACTCTGGTAACAAGTTATTTTGGCTTATACTGTACTATTCACAGAGACACAGCAGTCATTCCGTCCAAAGCGTCACCCTGTCTGTATACCTTGATAAGGTCCAATAGCAAGGAAGACTTGAACATCCAGTCCAGTTTAACATCTTCATTGCGAAGCAAATCCTCTAAACTTCCACGAGAGCAGAACTCGGTCACTATGGCAAAGACACCACAGTCATGGAAGAACCCCATGAATGGATTCAGGTTCTCATGACGGATGTCCTTCATCTGTTTGGATAACAGTTACAGTCAGCAGATCTCAAAGACATACTATAACAGACGTAAAAGACATCAGTTAAAGAAGCATACCAGTTCGAAGACATCACTAGTCTTTGGATTGATAGAGCCAAAGTGTCCATATGGCAGCCTCTTCAACCAAACCCAGTCGCCCTGTGTAAAGCAATAACAATACAGCAATACAATGCATATTTTCCTGGCTGACAAAATGAATACTGGATTAAAGCGTGATGTAGAATTAACTCCAACATACCTCAAATATGGCCACGTTTGAGTTTTCATAGCTGGGCTCAGTGGCGCTGGAGGTGGAGAGAGGTGAATTCATTCCACTGTCCATGTCTGACAAACGTCTTTCCAGTTCAGCTTTACTGTCCTCCAGACTCACCTTCTAAACCACCATCAATTAAGAGACATGATTTCAAATAGTTCTGAATAATTGTTCAATTATAATCACCAGAAGGCTTTCAAGCATTTCTTGTACAAGCCTAATAAAGCAGGCCTGTTACAATTATTACATAATCGCCTGATTGCAATTATTTCAGCTGACTGCAATTATTTTCCACAGTTGTTAGCTTTGACAACCATATGTTTATTTTGCAACAAACAGTATATAAAATGGGTGCATTTTCAAACATTGAGGAAGGCATGAGTCTTAACCAAAACAGCAAAAAACATTTGGTGGTATAGCTCCATACATAGACTCCTATAAAGAGAGCAGCGGTTAGTAATGTTTGTTTATTTGAGCTTGGGCTATGTCTGCCTTCAAGATATGGTCATGTGAGGAAGTACACACACTCTATGATGGATTTTGACACATTTGGACATACAGATGTCTGCTCTTCATCTAAACAATGTTGACAGATTAAGGTGATACAAACAAATAACACTTAACATTAACATTTCTGCCAGTTGTCTTATGTGGAATAATAAGAACATTCATATATCCCTACTTCAAACATGTCAAACTGAAATCAGCTGCACCCGATCAGGTGCTAATGCTTAGAACACTCTTAGAAAAGATCTTGGAGCAACCTGTCTGATTTCAACCTCAAATATCAGGTCTAGTTTGCTCTTTGTTACTGGAGTGTGTGATGTCATCATGCCTAGAACAAAAAGGCTCTCTGAGGCCTTCAGCAGGAAGGCTGTAGATGTTTAAGACTTTGAAAAAGGGTTTAGGAAGATATACAAAATTCTGGAAATCAATCATTCCACTGTCCAGAAGATCATCTACAAGTGTAGAAGGTTTAAAACCACTGCCAACATGTCCAGATCAGGTTGTCATAGCAAATTCAACCTAAGAACAGACCGCAAGATGCTAAAAGAAGTCTCTAGGAACCCCCAAATTTTTATCACAGGATCTGCAGGAAGCTCTTGCCACTGTTGATGTAAAAGTGCATGCATCTACCATTAGAAAAAGACTGCACAATTTTGACCTAACTAGGAGGTGCACCAGGAGGAAGCCTCTGCTGACTAAAAAGAACATCAGGGCAAGAATAGAGTTTGTAGGCAAAGACTTCTGAAACAATGTGCTATGGACAGAAGCGTCAAAATAGAATTGTTTGGCCACAGTACCAGAAGCCATGTTTTGTAAAAAACAAAGATAGCATTTGATCAGAACAACCTCGTACCAACTGTGAAGTATGTTATGGTTTGGGGGTGCTTTGCTGCCTCAGGGTCTGGCCAACTTGCAATCTACTATGAATTCTCTTTCATATCAGAGCACTGAAGTGCCCTTGAGCAAGGCACCTAACCCCTAGCTGCTCCCTGCGCGCTGAGGAAAGGGCTGCCTGCCGCTCCGGGCAAGTGTGCTCCCTGCCCCCTAGCGTGTGTGTTCACTAGTGTGCATGTATGTGGGTGTTTCACTGCACAGATGGGTTAAATCCAGAGGTCTAATTCCTCTGTGTGCAAGCATAGTTGGCCAATTCTGAAGAGCTGAAGAATAATGATCCCAAACATACAAGTAAATCCACCAAGGAATGGCTCAAAAGGAAGAAAGGGAGGGTTATGGAATAGCCTAGTCAAAGCGTAGATCTGAATCTCATTGAAATGCTGTGGGGTGACTTATAATAGGCTGTACATGCAAGAAACCCCTCAAAAAATTGCACAGTTGAAAGAATTCTGCATGGAGGAATGCAGATGTCAGAAACTGGTAGGCAGTTATATGAAAATCCTACATGAAGTTGTTTCCATTTTTTAACAGAAAAATGACATTTTTTAAATAAATGTTTTCAAAGTTACATTTCCATTGTACTGAAAAATTAAACACTAACAAATGTCCACATATGTAAAAAAAAAATTAATAAAAAAATTCATGAGATGTACTTTTAGTGACTGTAACTAATCAGCCAATTTGGCCACTTTAGGCTTGTACTTTAATAGCTGAATACCATAAACAAAAAGACAATTCAGTTGTACACCACAATCATTTATACAGCAATCAATCATCAGCTAAAATTTCATGATTGCAACAAGGCTACACTCAACTTTAAACATGCATGGAGTAGACTTGAATGTAGAATGTACAGTGGACTAAAGCAAATATGGCCAAACATATTATAAAATAAGATGTGAACTTGAAAAAAGCAGGTTACCATTTGAGAGCTTTTGAATTGCTTTGAAGCAGTAAATTTCATGTTGGCTTTATGCAATACTTCCAAATGCATATATAACATGCACAACAGAAAATCATACTGTTAACCGGAGAAAGTCTTGAATGCAATCACAAGGGAACTCTTATCAAAGTAAGATTGTTTGAAGTGTGTTTATCCATGCTGTTTCCTTTCAGAGAACATGTGATGTCATCAGTATGACACTGACCTTGTGACTGAGGGAAGGGTTGATGAAGGTCACATCATCCAGAGTGAGGAGGATCTTATTCGGACCTTTAACCATTCGAATCTTACTGATGCGGCGTCTGAATGTATAATTCAGATGGAAAAATGTGCAATAGAAAACAGTATTAGAGCGTCAGTAGAAGAATGTTATCTGTGAGTACAGTGCAATTCTGCATCTTATTAAATAATTTTTTTGCAAAAATAATTATCTTCAGTTGATTCAGTTTTCTAACAGCAAACACACCTTATACAATATCCAAGACTGGTTGCAAGGACAATTACAAGAAGTGCTGACATGAACACCTCAAACAACAGGAGAGGATCCACCCCTGAGCCGAGAAGAAAAGGAAAATAAAATTTGACAATTCTGTTCGATAACTGAAAAACACTGTATACGGTAAAAACAGTATTACTGTCTTTTCTGAAATTAGTCCACCAGTAACAGCATTTCTGAACTGACTGAAAACTCGACTTTATGTTCCCATTCAAAGAGACACTAACATTCAACTTGGCTGTTTTCAGAGATTAGATATATGACCACCCTTTTGCAATAAAAATTGGAAAGTCAAAGAAAATGTATTAAAAACAGTTGTGTTATGTTGATAGGAGATATGTTTTTTTGCCACTGAAAAATGAATAAATACTTAATGGCAGATTTGACTGCAAATTAAATAAATAAAGGGTGATTTTAACACAGTACTGTATATATATATCAAATCAAAGTGCATGTATTATTTAAGTGTGGCTCTGTCAGCTTGTGATGTATATAATCATACTCAGAAGTTAACTATTCTTAGCACTAAACTCCCCAGTGCTTTTTAAATTCTTGCTCTCACTTGTGCTTACCTCTGGTACAAAGTGGTCCTCCAGGAGTGAACCAACAGCTGGAGTCAGCTTTGGGCTGTGCACCACCAGGGAAGTGTATAGGTACACCCAGGTACCGAACCATGTTCGCCTCTACATCCACACTGTAAGTGGGATGCAGCTCCCAGGACTGACCATTTGTATCAAGAACCACATAGTTCAGTAGGCTAACTCCAGTGCCATTGGTGCGAACCTTCTGGCTGAAACCTTGGAACACCAGGTTCCCAGTGTGGCGAGCTAGATTTGCTCCTGAGAACACGCTGGTAGATTTGTGAATGTTCTGCAGAGTATTAGCCATGAAGATGATAGAGGTGTAGATGGTGCCAAAAAGAGGGGACACCTACAACAGATGTAGTGCAAAAGAGACATTTAAAAACCTGTAATAATGTAAAACATTAACCAGAAAGACCAGAAAAGAACCTTTGCTGATGTCTTTATGGTTGAGCAAATTAGTTTCCAATACCCTTAGCTAATTGGCTTAAAGTCAACACTTTGATTTTAGCATTATACCTCATGAGGCTGGATGCTTGCAGGCATCTCCTTGGACTTGACGGCATCTTGGTAGGCCTTGTAGAACGAATTCTCCTCTGAGTCCATAGTAATTGTCAACACAGCGTCATAGGCCAGCCTTAGCTTGCTATTGCGGCGCAGTGCAGAATGGAGCACCTGCTTGTATGGTAGGCTGTACAGCAGTGTATCATAGGGCACAAAGACCACTGAGCCATCCGTCAAGTGCATGTCCAGAGCTGTCTCCAACAGCAGCTTTTGAGTTACCCCACCAATCAGGGCAGAATGCATGCAGAGTATCACCACTAGGGGGGATTAACACAGAAAACAAGTTATGGCTCTCCAAAGGTTAGAGGTCTTCAACTCTGGACCTTACAAATCCAGGACCAGAAACTGGATTAAAGGCTCTGATTTGAAGACCTCTGGTTTATAGGTTTACTGCATGTCTCAGGATCAGGAGTGAAGACAGAATACACTTATGTAATCCTGATAACAGCAACTTGAAACAGCATTTAAGAATGTAATCACAAGCCTTAACCCTTTTATTATCTTTGGGGTCAATTTCACCCTAGAGCAGGTAACATTATCATTAAGTAAATGATTGACATTGTATTTTTTTTGCTTCATATTTAATGACTGTTCCTAGTTTAATGGGTACAACTGGGTAAACATGAAAATAAACATTACGATATGTTTTTAATGTCCTGCATTTTGTATGCATCTGTGTTCAGGTCAATTGGACCCTAGGCTGTATAAAACATAAGAAATATCAGCATTTTGCACACATTTGTTTTGGATGATATTGAGATCACTATAACATGCAATTTTTAATCTTTAAAAAACTTCGCTCTGCTTTATTTCCCTAACATAACTATACCTGTATTAATGTGAGAACCACTTAAAGTTCACAAGATATAGGAGAGGGGAAAACATAATTCCCACAAGAAATGATATTCCCCAGAGGTTTATATTGCTGGGGTCTAATTGACCCCAAGGATAAGAGATGTTAGTAAATCTGAGGATAACAGGAGGACTATGATAAACAGTTACCTTTTATAGACTAAGAAATTCTTATTGGTAAACTACACCTAGTAATGGCATAAGCCTTACAGAGTATTTGGAACAGTCACTAAATTCATCATCACTTACTGCGAAGCTCCTTCAACTTCTTGATCTTACTGAGGGAGTGGCGTATACTGGAGGGGTCATTGCTAGTGGAGAGCACCATCCTGACAGGAAAACCGTGGCTTCTTAAGGCATCAGCTACCTTGTTGGATGTATCCATCCACATATCATCAGCTGAGGCCACAATGGCTATATTTGCCCAATGGAAATGACGTGCGAGTATGCGCAGCACCCAGATCGGTGAGGGCATCATGCGGACAAAAGTTGGGTGTCGCCAAGAGCTTTCCAGCTCATGGTTCACGCAGGACCAGGAGAACAGTGCCTTGTTCCAGTTCTTGGCAATTAGAGAAGCTGCCTCACAGTATCCAGGGTTCATGGGCCCTAAGAAAGCCGCGGCCCGTGTGTAGTAACCCATAAAGCCTCTCAAGGCCATTGAGGTCTGGCAGTCTTCTTCCAGGATGACATAGTCAAAAGTGATACCCATAGACCGTGAGTGATCCCTGTTGATCCTCTGCACAGCTAGCTGAGCCGCTACTCCAGGCATGGCCTTGGCAAACATGGGGTCACAAGACCATGGCCCTAACACTCCAACCCTAAACACGGCAGCTTGAACTACGTAAGGGACGCTGAGGATTGCAAGGAAAAACCAGAGGAGCCAGGCTCCATGTGGCAGACAGGGGATTCTAGGTTCCTTAACGGTGGGGGTTAGCATACCGTAGGCCAGCCACACGTTCAGTGGGTGATGGAAGTTTCCTGAGAGCCACAGCAGCACGGACTCCCATCACCCAGGGCCGGATGCCGGATGCCTGATGCACTATGCTGGAAAGTGTACTTTTTCCTTAAACCTCAGATCCTGTAAAACAGAGTGAATATGACTCACTGCGCACGTCTTCAACAAAACATCCTTTCACTGTGTGTGATGAAATATCTGGTAATCTCATCAAACCAAAAGGGAAGTGATGTGCATAAAATAGCATTTTTTTTCCCCCTTTTTTAATCCCAGGAACTCTGGTTCGCAAGCTATTTTGTTGGTTCATCCAGTCACCTTCATTTCTTAAAGCTGCAGCCAATCCTACAGCTTAAATGATTCACCTGCTCTAGATTTCTGTTAGCTTATGATTTAAACTCCCATGCATGTCCACATGTATTGCAGATCACATATGGGAGCTTTTAGGAAGAACTTGTTTGAATAAAAAAAAGTCAATTTATTTTGAATTCTAAAGTACTTCATGAAATCATCTGGTTATTTTTATAGTACAAGAGGTGCTATTCTGTATGCATACAGAAACAAAGAAGCTAACACCACTTGCTAAAAAGAAAGCTCAGCAAACAATTTAATAGACACACTCACTAATAACGGGATGTAATAAAATAAACAGCTTGGTAAGATTACTCAGTGTTGGTATATAGTATATTTAATTTACAACAGTTTATTTATAGAACTCTTTGACACTGGTTGTGTCTCTTAGTTGCAAATGTATGGTTCCTCTTTGAACCATGTACACATTATAGACAGTGTCCTGCTTCTTATGATGCAGAATACAACAAAATTATTTCATAAATATTTTATACTGGTCAGATGCACTTACCATGCCATATGGAGTGATGGAAGAACCGCACAGTCCTTCCGTAATGCAGCTAAGCTCCACATATTTCACACAGTCACTGGGGTCCAAGTTTTTCCGCAAAAATACATATAATTGCAATACTAAGCTCTTAAATGTAAAGGAAAAACGTTTGAAAACATTAGCCTCAAATAAAAAAAACAAAAAATACACAGCGTAAGAAAGTGTTTTTACAGGTTGTGACGCATGTAATCCATTCAGTCAAGCTGCATCAGGCGTATGATGGCACTACAGATTTAGTCTGAGTGACCTGAAGATTATATTAATTCCCTCCCATTATTCGTGCAAGCTCTTCCTCAGGTATCTCTCTTATCCCAATGACCAGGCAATTTTGGCAGCGAACAGCAATACTTTATGTCTTGATAATGTATATAACACATTAACAAGAGCTAAGAACTGCAAATGTTTTATTATTATAACACCCAAATCATTACACCCAATTCACTGTTAATGCCTAATTTGTTGTTACATGCATTGTACCACATATGGGTAAAAACTGAATACTTTCAACATGTGCAAATCTACAGCAGTATCATGTGGAAACAGTCATCAATACACAGCATAATTATGCAGCATTTTTATGCTGTTTGACAAAATGTAAAACTCACTTAAAGCAGGCCAGAAGATAAGGGCCCAGGAACATACAACATAACATTTAGACAAGATATAACTAACTCTTTCTCTATTTATATTTACATATAAAGCTTTTTTTTTCCTGCAATTTGCAGAATATAAATCTTCATGTACTGGGTTTATACTTCTGAATTTTTAGTTACGAAAAAAGAATCATTTCAAAGATTTCAAACAAAATCAGAATTGTCCAAATTACTCTATACTGGAACAACAGATATTTACAAGCTTATTGTTCACAAGCTTAAGCAAGCAAAACTGTGGCAATGTGATTTTCAGCCAAGACAACATCAATAACAACAGACCCACAGATATGGGTTCAAGGACCATGTGATTGCATCATGTAGAGGTTTTTGTAATTAGTCAGCTCTGCAGGCCCTGTAGCTGTAGGCTTTGAGCTCCTCAGAAGCTCTGTGGCTGAGATTCGGCTCCCGGAGCTTGCCTTGGCACTTCTTGTTCTTCTCAGGAGAGCCATGAAGTTGTCATTCTGGGAAGTAGTCTTGGAAACGCCACCAATCGTCTGAGTGCCCAAGTCACCCTGCTTGTTATCAAAGGAGTCTTTGCGACCCAAGAGTTTCCTCTTAGACCTGCCAAAAAGTAAATTATTTGGAGTATTTGGAAAGGGCAAAGACAGTTACAAAATGTAAGGTATCAAACAAAATAACATCACTGTTGGACCAAAATCTCTTTGTATCTCAATTTTGATTTTTAATTATTATTATTTTTTTTTACTTAATTTGAAAATTCCACATGCTCTTTACATTGTTTCAAAATTTCGGGATGAGAAGACTGATACAACTGCTTGGAATAAAATCTTTTGATTTAAAAGTTAAGAACATTTTTCCCTCTTCTATAAAATGACCACTTGGGAGATTTGGTCCTGGCAGTCACAATAAACACAAAGCATTTAACTGCTACTAACTTACCTGTGAATAATGGTGAACAAGTCTTCTGTTGTGTGAGAGGCGGACTTGTGAAGAAAAACGTCATCTTCTTCACTCCCCAACTGCAGAGCACTGACGTCTGGCACTTGTCCCTCCTCTGTAGCTCCACGATATGATTCATGCTCTGGTCAAGAGAAATGAGAGATCAGTTATCTAAGACTTCATAAATAAATGTTAAAAATATTCATTCTACAATCATCATTACAAAGTCCTTACCAGGTAAGCTTGGTACATTTGGTTGTTCTCTTTCACTGTCATGTAGGTAAGTGGGAATGAGTCCATATACTGTGACATGATATTCCTTTTGAGAGCATTCAGGTTGTGAATAACTGAGAGGTGGCTGGGCACGCTTATCCAAATTCTCCATTACAGATGTGTTATCACAAGGTAAGTAGACCATATCAGGTCTCTTTGCAACTGGAGGACCTGGTGCTCTTCTCTTCTTTTGGGGTTCACTTGGTTTGGTGTGGCTGGCAGTGTTGAAGGGTAGCATATTTGGGGCCCCAGAATTGCATAAGGACTGTGGACGAATGGTCTCCTTTATATGCTGTTGAGACTGAAAATCATACTGCTGCTGGACCTGGTGATGCTCATGGTCAATACCAGAATTAGACAGCGATGGAAGAACAGCGTTTAACTTAACCTTGTTAACAGTTGAATAAATGGCATCCTGTCCAACACTGGTAGTGGGTAGTGGAAGATCTGCACTAGATGATGTGCCCAAACTGGACTTTGCCACAGCATTAGGTGGCCTTTTAGACACAGGTGGCTTGGGTGCTACAGGGGGTTTAGCTTTAGGACTCTGCTGTATAGTTGCAGAGCTTCCATCCCTTTCATTCTCCTCCTCTATCACACTAGAGACAGCTGTGTTGTCCAGGTCTGAGCTACTGACAGAACGCAAGCGCACACTGTTCAGGTCTTCCTGAGTCACCATGGGCATTATCAGCATACTGTTGCTCAGTCTTTGCTTAGGTCTTGTGGTGGCAGATGTGTCTGAGTAGCGGCGATTTGCTTTTGGATGGACAGGGGAGGGTTCTGGATTAGGCATAGGTCTGGCATCTTGCGTTTCAGGCAACTGTAGGGATAATCTTGTCCTGCTGTTCCTTGCCCGTTGGCCAGGAACAGCACTAGAAGGTTTGGGACGCATCCTGCAGCCAAGAGGAGAGGGTCCTGTTATAACTGACTGAGTGGGTGTCTCGCACTGGCTTGAGTAGCCACTGGAGGGGGAGGCTGACCCGGGTGGTTTTGTAGGGGAGGAGATCGAGGGTTGAGAGGGAGAGGACCGAGAGGATGATGGAGAGTTGTTGCAGTCAGAGTTGTAAGGGATCTTTGTGGCTTCATTTACGGAAGTTCCTGGAGAGGGGCCTGAGCTAGACTTGCATGGTTCACTGGACTTCAGCTCTTTGAGTGGCCTGTGGCTGGAGATTGGCTGGTTCAGTGGAACCTTTCCTGATCCTTCAGCAGCATGAGTGGACTGCTCCGAGTTGCCAGCCTCTGCCTTAAGTACCGGAATAAGGTCCGGAAGGAGCATGACATTCTGGGCATCGCTGGGGATGTAGAGGCTCTGTGTTCTACGCTCTGGAGGCTTCAAATCTGCAAGCTTGTTCAGGGACACTGTCCGTACAGGTGGGGCTGGTTTCCTTTTGGCCTTTCTCAGAACAATGCTGCGGGCCCTGGACTGAGGCACTGCATCAGGAAGATGATCTCCTTTCCTTACAGAGGTGCTATCACTGCCACTGTCCTCTGAGCTGCTGCTGGGATAAGACAGGGCATAACTTTCACATCGTCGGCGAGTTACAGCTGGGTTGGACGTGATGGCTGTGGAAAGGGACAATGAACGTCGGTGAGGTTCCATGGCACTGGCAGGTCTGCTTCTGCGCTCTTTTTGCGAGGTGCCTGTGCCAACCCGTTCTTTATCCCTCCTTTTAATGACTGTGGAGCTGGTTGGTGGGGACTGGCATGGTTCCTCTGGATCTTGGAATTGTGGAGGGGGTTTGATCACATCAGGGGCCAAAAGATAGGAGTTCAAGGAGTCATCCCACTCAGCCGAAAAAGTCGAGACGTTGGGGCCAGTCCAGGTCTGGGATGGGCAAAACAGGGCTGTGTGCTCCATGGTTCTTGAGAAGGCCAGGCTAGTCTTTGGGATTTGTATCGAAACTGATTCTTTTTCAAATATGGTGGGACTCCATCATTTCCTTAGGATTTTTCTTCTGTGCATTGTGAGAAATACACAACCTGCAGTCATACAGAGAAGTGTTCAATTCAGCACAGTATGGTGTAACCCAAACAAGTCAAATATTTAATTTGTGCTATTTAAGACTTAAGTTACTCAGTATAATTCATTGCTTGAAGTACCAAGAGATGAGATCACTTTCTAATCATTTTCAAGCAAGGAGAGGGGGAAAGAAAAGGAGAGAGAGTGAAAATATCAGCCTATCTGGATCTTTGTTTGGCACATGAGTGGGTGTTCACCATGGCAACAGTTACCTGTTCATCCATACACAGAGTGAGAGCAGACCCAAAAGGAATCTCTACAGTATCTATATAATGCGCGTATATAGAGCTAGATGTAATGGTGAATAGTGGATGTTAACACTGAGTAGGATGCCACACGCAAGATAGGAAGAACAACACATAAATCGCACTCAAATTCCATGTAAAGCAGCTCTCGATCTATCTATGACCACTAGCTAAACACGCAGATTGTGAGAGAGACGTCAGAAATGCTGTTAATAATATTTGGAGGATTATATGGAACACAATAACCTAAGAATGTTGAAATGTAACATTTCTGGAACTCTGTGTTTGTGTTTATCAAGCTTTTATTGCAGTTTAGAAATGTCATGCTCATTTCATTTCCTGAATTCCTCCCATTCTTACTCGTCCTCTCTCTTTCTCTGCTTTACATAAATACTCTGCTGCATCAACGGAGCAACATAGCTGTGTCTCAGATAAACAACAATCAGTGAAAGGGCACAGACGAAATATGTAGCACCTCATCACAAGACCGACATCACCCTCTACCTACAAACAACTTCACAGTTCAGTGCAGTAAAAAAAATGCATCCCAAATAATACTGGTATTAAAACACCAAGTGTAATACTAAAAGGCCTATATTCAACATTTTTCTTTCCAGCTCCACTTCTTTTTTTATGCCCACTCATGATGTTTGTGTGGTTTATTGTACCAAAAACAGCCATAATTCAATTAAAATGACCATTTTCGAACCTCTCCTGGTTGCTTAGAATTAAACAGGCCGTTTTTTGACACTGCACCTTTAAAAGTGATATATCATGATATATTAAAACTGATGATATCCGTTTTGATTGGCCGCCCTGTATTGTATTTTAAAAAGCAATCCAGGCTGAAACACTCCTTATAACAGCTTGGATGGGTGGAGCTAAACTACTGTAGGCCGAATCATCACATCACAAAAACAATGAATTCAAAACGTTTTGGAGCTGAGTTTCCTTGAAACTTTAACATGTTTACATACTATGTCAAAAAAACAGTGAAAATATGAAGAATATTGGTACTCATTCACTATTGACAAAAAACCTTTTGACGTGACAGCAGGAAAAGTTTCGGCATTTCAGCTGTTCTAACATTTAATAATGACTAGAAATTCAGCAATATAGGAACTTTGGCTGAATGCTGACATCTGATCATCTTCATTAACCTATCTACCGACGCTGATATATAAACATTTACAGAAAGTATGAATTGGGGCTAAATCCACTTAGATCAGCATTACAGAGAAATATAACCCTTATTTGTAGCAGATTACAAATGCAGTAAAATGAAAAATTGTAGATATTTTAGTAGCCCAGCATTACCCAAACATTCTGCTCTTACGGAGTACAATAAATACGTCATCGAATATTCGTTTGAAATATTAGTCAAATCTAATCATCTGACATTGATATATTTTTTTAAAGCAAATAAACCAATATGATATCATCGTGCATCCTTAAAAAAAAGACTGAAAATCAAAAACAACGAAAAGAAAGACCAGGTTTAACTCCTTATAGTGCCAGGACTCACCAACAAGTCCAAACTTCTATTACACATTACTATAATTTAAGAACTTCTCTGCTAGTTTGTGCTGTAGTCCATATAGTTGGTGGATAATAAACCATATGATATAATAAGCCTGAGATTTTATGTGCCTAAAGCAAGTGAGGTGCAACCACACAGCATTCTTGTAGCAGTGCGCTATGCCATGAGAAGTGTTTGGGTGCACTTGCTAGAGACACACACCACCAAAATGACTAAATGCTTGCTCTTCAGAAAAGCAGGATGAATGTTAATATCTGTGTTTCTGCAGAAGCATCCTCGAACTCAAGCAAGATCAGGAGCAAAATCAGGCATTTTAAGTGATTCCACCAAAACATGATCTGTCGATGCATATATTTTACAAAGATCAACATCTGCTTGTGCTTACTGCTTATTCTGTCTTCCCATCAAACGCTGTGTGTTTTTTTACGCAGGGTGGAAAAAAAGAATCATGAACACCCATGTCTTCCTGAATCTGAATGTGAGAAATGTGATAAATAATTCAGCTGATGAAACACTGGTCAAGCTCACACATTTTGCCACTCACATGTATTTACATGTGCATCCAATAAAATGTATGATATTGCCACGTTATATCTTCTTATATCAAATACATCTTTGCAAACGAAGCAAGTATTTCAACCTTGCCAGTGCCTGCGACACAAATCACTCAAAGATGTCGTATTTTGAATGAACACGCATGTCTAATGAGAGAAATGATGAAATGCAATAACGCCGCGATATCAAAACATACTGACAGTGGTTATCATTACGTAACCGTGAGTGAAAATCAAGCAGAGAAGAGAAGCTACAAGTTGTACGGTCAAAGTCAGGGTCACCTGGCCAAAATAACCACTGACGCAGACACTGTAGGTACGACGTGCACGACATTACCTAATTTTGTGGTGCGACAATGAAGAAGGTCTCTCTATTTTAGGAAATTTGCACGCTCAAAGCCCCCTCCTAATAGCCCCTATCCCCCCGTTACCTACCT
>JAILXH010276380.1:0-10642 GCA_023558415.1 Piaractus mesopotamicus | reverse complement strand
CCCCCCCCAAACCCCAATGTCCAAACTGGCACTTTATTCTCCTGACGTGGCTGCCGTGTTTCATTTTCCATTCTCAGCCAAGAAAGAAGAACAAAAGGCATCCATTCTCATGACTGAGTCAATCAGCGTGATCAAAAGAGACACACCTTGTCACTTTGAGTTATTCTCATTGATCCATATGTGACGGCAGCTTAAATTCACCATTCATTTTATTAGAAACACCTACTTGTTCTTGCACTGCTTGGCCACTTTGTGAGCTCCGCCTACCTAAAGTCACTTTATAGAGGTGTACAATTACAGACTGTAGCCCTTGTTATGCACAATGTTACCATCCTCTACCTTCATTATTGCTCAGTTTCTGTTGAGCAGATATTATTTGTGTGGTGGACCAACTACATTTACATGACCGTAAGAGTCCATTCTGAGGTAGCCTGAAAGAGTTGTATAAATTACTAGTCCATTTGAAATGCCCCCATCACGACATACCCAAGTTGATCCGCACACGCTGTCCAAAATAATCCAATATACAATGTCCAAAAGTATTCAGACCTTTTCTAATTAGTGAATTCAGCTACTTTAGCCCATTGCCACGTGCACAGCTTGCATGATCTCCATGTAAAAGCACTGTCAGTACAACGAGCAGATCTGGAGCAGCCGCACATGAGCTTAAAGTCACTGTGCTCAATTTCAAGTGTCAGCTAGAGGATATAAGGCCTTCTCCATTGGGATGTGGAGCAGTGAACTGCGCTCTCTGAAGTGATGGAGCTCCATTCAGTACCTTTGGGATGCGCTGGAGTGGCATTTGTGAACCAGAGCTAATCAGCCAAGAAAGTGACTGCACTAATGCTCCTGTTGCTGATGCATTCAAATCCTCACACTAATGTACCAACATCTAGCCTTTTAAAACCATTAATTTAAGAAGAAATGCTGGGTGATCAGGTGTCTACAAAATTTTGGACATATGAGTTTCTCAGTGTTTTGGTTTTCCTGTTTTCTCCTTCCATTTAAATATCTAATGAAGCCTGTTTCCGATAAAATGTTTAACGTGAGAGATGTCGCTTCCTCTCCATAAAACAAAGAATTTAGGCCTTTGGTGGCTTGTGTTTGTTTTGGTGTAAAAAAAGATGTTATGACACGTGTGGTACTGCAGAAAAAGCCACAAAATAATGCAAAAATGATGATGCATAGTGTGCGAGTCAGTGGAGCAGTCTAAGCGTTTACACATCTAAGGGTAGTTCAGTTCCCTAGGGCTGGACCAAAGAAGGAAAAGACACATTGTTGTATTCTAGTGCTGGTTCTCTAAGTATTCACATTGACATATTTGACACTGAAATAAAAGATGTAAACAAATGTCATATTTCTTTGTGACAATAACTGGGACACTATCCACAGAACTTTCAGAACCATGTAGCACTCTGGTCTAACTGAACTCAGAGGTTTTATGCATGTTTTGTTTTATGTGCCTTGTGATATTCTAAAACAGGAAGCCATGAGTGCCCACGCATTACCATGATATTCCTACAAAAATGGCCTACAGAGGATGATGATTCCCTCCTTGTTTGGTCATCTTTGGTTCAAATTCCATTCATATTCAACCATATGAGTCTAAGATCTATTGTACTGAAACCATACGAGTAGTTGCACACAGTAGTCCCGCCAATTGAACAAAACCTGCCAAGTGTGAACACATCTTAAAGCCAACTCCAGTACTCTGGCAGGTATCTGCCTGCGCCATGTTTTGACACTAGAAAGGCCGAGACAGTTTTGAAATTCTGAGATGTGATAATTTTGACAAAATAACAATTTGGACATTTTTGCCAAAAGTATTTCTACCTCTTAAGGACATTAACTAGGGGTACATCCGAGTACCTTTAGTCAGGGAAAATGTACTGTATTGTACAGAAATCAATACTTGTAATTATATTTTCTAAGTTGTATTGACTCCCCCCGTCTCGTCTCCAGCCTTTTTATGTTATTGTTCTGTTTTAAAACATTAGGTTATGACAAGGTACAAACATGTACTTTTCCACTAGGAAAAACCTTTTTAAGGTACACAATTGAACCTTAAAACCACTGTTGTACCTTTGAGGGCTCAGTTACATTGCTTGTACCTTGATAAATGAAAATGCAGCTGCACAGCACCTTTATTTTTAACAGTGTACAGAAAAATATATTTCAGGTTATTTGTCTGTCCTGTCTTAATTTGTTGTCCAGACATGTCTTATGCAGTATGAAAGTGTTTGGTTTTTCCAACTGTTATCTGTTGTGGTATAAATGAGCATGTAAAATTCTGTCAAAATGATCTCTATGGCCATTCCAGCCGTTATGGAATTCCAGCCTTTCTAGTTTTAATCAGGTCTAGGTTAAGTTTAGGTCAACTTGAACCTTAGTTGGACCAGGACGATCAAACCACATTTTTCACTTGATGACAGCTTAGCTTAGACAAGCTTAGACTACTCTCGTCAGACTAATATCAAACCATTAGTGTGCATGTAAATGTAGTTACTAACATGGTGATTACTTTGTAGTGTATGTGGTGCTGGTGGAAGTGTATTAGGCTCAGACGTGTAGCTGTAATTTTCACAAATGTCAGTGTGATTGCTAGGAAAATCCAGAATATCTAGCCCAGAGCAGCTCTGTGATCAGAAATTGACCACTGAGAAAGAATTAGAGAATTACAGTCTCTAACTGTACACCAACAAGAGGATGTAGAAGGTAGGTGTTTCTCATAAACTGGCCAGTGAGTGTATAACATCAGAAGCTGGATAGGCCAAGAATGTGATATGTGTAAGAGCAGACTGAGGGGCATCTGTTCCTGCTCTAGCTCTGTAGCTGGAGAGTTGCGGTCAGAACGACCTTACGGTTGACCTACATAGAAACTCTTCCTGGATTAAAGTAGGATAAAGAGGAGAGCAGAGCTCTTTCCAGATGATTTATTTGCGTTCACTGCCGCTGGTTACTCGGTTGTGTTGCAGTTAGCAGTGTGGGATTAGGATGGAATGTATACGTCTCGCTGGTTGCTACAACACAGCTGTGGAGAGGGCCACAGAAGTCATGGCGACTCCATGCTGAGACACCAGGAGTTCCAACAGAGCACAAACCCTGATTCCTGCATCCAGTCCATCTGATTTCAACGTGTTGCTGCTCACATACTTACTCATTTCATCATTAGCCCTCCTAAAATTACAGTGATTACAGTGCAGACTCAAACCTGCTAAAGTGTAAAAATAAAATGTAAATTAGAGCCGCATTTTGGTATTCAGTTATTCAAGTGATCTAATCAATGAGGAATCAATTAATCCACTTTAATGTGGCCTGTAAATGTGAAGAGCTGTAACAATAAAATGTTCTGTGTTCATCAAGAACTAAATTGCCACCATAGAAAAACATGAGCTGCTTTGTTTAAGCCAGTCTATAATTTAATCTACATTGAATACTAAATATATGAAAATAAGTGATTAACCATAAATATGTAGATTAACATTATAGCTCTTCAGGCTGCAGCATCATTTAACTGATTCAACATTTTCACATGCTGGTACTTTAAATGAGCTAAGTGTGATTAGGTTTAAAGCAAGTGCAGATGATGTTTTCTTCATGTGAAAACTAGGTTTACAAAAGGAGTTGTATTATTTTCGCATCACTGTGACAAGACGAGCTGCTGAATGTTCAATAGTTTTTGAGGCAGCTGCTAAATACTTCCAATTAACAGAAACCACCTTAGAATATTCCGGTGACTAACCGTAATGTAACATGATACGCTTTAGTGTTGTTAATATGGGTAACGTTTGTTCATTCTGACAAGCCGCTTACCTGTACGAACTGCGCTCAGGGAGTAGTTTGATTTGTCATAACACCGGCATGGAGGGAAAGCTTTCACTTACTGCAAGGCTCAAATTGACTTCCTGTTCACCAGTTTCTTATTCATATGTTCCTTTCCAGCTAAGTGGTGCAGCAGTTACATTCTGGCACCTGTAAGAAGCTAACTTCAGCTCTGTCCATTTACTGACCATTCTACCATGGTCGGAGGTAACGTGCTTCCATGGTCAGACTTGCACATGTTGTTCTTCATTTTAGGAAAATACTCCCAGACTTTGTTCTTTCTCTTTCACTATCTGCTCACATTGGTAGGACACGGTCAATGAATTACTGCTCTCGTTAGTTTAAGGAATAATTCATTTGCACATGCTAACAATTAGTGAAACTTAGGATCCATCGATTAGAATTATGTATTTTGAATAATGCTACCTGGTGGTTATTCTTTTTCAATTGATGTTTGTAATAATAAATGTTTTGATGAATCTCATTACAGTTATGTAATCCAAAGGAATGTGTGGTGAAATGACAATAATACTGATAGACTTATAAGGTTAAAGGCAAAATCTGGCAGTATACTTCAAAAAACAAACTAAACATAATCAAACTATCGCCCAACATTCGATCACAAGTATACTTAAAGAGAACTTGATGTACTAAAGGCAGCACTGTGCAGTGATGCAGGCAACCATGCGACATATGGACAAATTGCAATTTGGGAGGAGTTTCAGAACAAACACCGAATTCTGTTTAGGAATTCTGTTTAGCACACCTCACCATACAAACCAAACAATAACATCCTTTTTGCCAAAAAAGATGTTCCTCTGCTTTCATTTAATGTGTACTGCCAGCCGAAGTCTTTTAGCATTGAAGCAGCACTTGCCCATTTACAGCTTTTCAAACTGTTTCAGTCCAGCGGTTTGGCCTGCAGCGAAGGATGCTCTTGAACTGGACCTCAATGAATCTATGGTTCCAGTGAACTGAACAAGAGTCGCTTCCTCTGATCACTTGCCCTCTTTGTCCTTGAATGGGCTCTGTTAAAAGACAAGAAAATACATACTTTCATCGTCTATTTATGTAATGTTTTGTCCAAAGCGTCGCGCTCCTTGACCTTCTCCTTGCTTTGTGTCGGAGCGTTTCCAAGCAAAGTGCTCCTCCTTAGCAGGGTCAGCTCCGAAGCTTCCTCCAGAGCAGCTTAGCCTAATCAGCAGCAGACATGAGTCATTTCACATGGATCAGACTCAGCAAAGCTGAATAAAGAGGTATTCACGGCTCCTCGCTTACAGGGATACAGTGCTGGCTTCGGAGCGCTCCATCACAGAAGGAAAAGTCCCCAGTGATCCACGAGGCTGGAGCGGCTCTACATTGCGCAGATATTTTGTGAGGCGAGGAATTGAGGCATATTGTTTTCATTTTGAAATTTCCATAATAAAGAACTTTCAGATGTAGTTGATCAAATAGATCATCAAACACAAAAAGAACTTTCTTCAGTTTTTTCTATGGAGTTGGAATTTTTGTAAATAACAGTTTAGCCGTGTATGGGTGGTAAAACGGTATACCAGCTTGGGAATTACTTGGAAAAAACCTCTTTGACTTTGCCATATTCTGTCAAGAGTTGACACCAAAGCTGTCTTAATCTGCTATTATCACACTTCCTTTCTCACTGATGTCCTACCTCGTTGCACTGTAACAGTTACTTTAGCGTGAACAACTGGTTCCCGTTAACTCTGAGGAAAGCTGCAGCTTGAGGCCCTCGCAGAGCTGAAAGGTGGGGTCAGAGGGCGCCCTCCCTGCTGTGTTTCTCTTTAAAGCTGTGATACTGATACTGGGGCATGGGCGGTTAGGGCACCGAGTGGCCCTTTAGCGAACGCTCAGGTGCGGATAGGTGCTCACTCATTCAAGGCCTTTTAGCTCACAATGTCACGCCCTGTGGGAGTTGTAGCAAGACCCCATGCTTTAAGTGATGCTACTCTGAGGGAAGAGGCCAAATGTACTATTTATAGTGTCTGCACACATGATTTTATTCAAGATGCTGTTTTTCATTGAATAAACTGTCTTTGGATGTAGACGTAGCTAAATCTTCCTTTGAAAGGCCCTTTTTTATGTTCCTTCGGGTCTTAGACAATGGACTTTTGGGAAATTGATTTCATTTGTGCTGGCTTAAAGGGTGCCGAGCAAAGTTTTATGGAGGAATTCCATAGAAGAACCATTATTGGTTCCCTAAAGAACCTTTCAGAGGATGATTCCTTAAAGAATCATTTGTAAATAAGGCGTAAAGAACCTCTTAAGGAACCTCATAAAAAGCCTCATACAAATAAGCATAGACATAGACTCTGTGATTTTAGCCAGTTTTCAAACCTGATTTGACCACTGCAGACTAAACTTCAGGATCGGGTTGAATTTCAGCTTAATTGGCCATCGTCCAGCATTAGAACTTGAAATATTTGTACAGTGGCACCCAACTGCTCACACTGGGTTTGGATGATTTCGGACATCGTTTTCATAATATGTGTCAAATATGTGAGTAAAAAACTTTGGAATCCTGTTTAAAAGAAGTACTTGATGAATACATTTGCTAAAGTGGAATTTAAACCTAATTTTAGACTGCTGATTATACTATTGTTTCATATGATTTCATATTATTTTCATCCATAGTCTAATGACTGCTTTTATTCACATGGTATTTAAACCGACACTATCCTATCAGGTTTTATTCAGCATTTTGGGTGATGATGCGCTGGTTCGGGTCAGTTTCGGGCAGAATTTTCTTGAGCTTGGGTCAGTTTTAGACTTAAAATATGATGAAGTGGTTTGGGCTGGGTTCGGACAAAAAGTTCTCAGGCTGCATTTGCGTTCGGACCAAACCTTTAGGCCTGATTAAAGCTCTGTTTAACATACAGTGTGAATCTATGTTCGAATAACTGGTCAAACGTGCTCTGATTGCGCAGTTGGATAATCGGACGGATTTCTGACATGACCGACATGGCTGACATCCAGATGTTAACAGCAATGGTATGAGTGTGTATTAGTGGGTAACTTACACATCTGTAAAGGCACCATTAACACTGAACGCATTTTGGAGCAACATATGCTGCCTACTCTTTTTTAGGGATGCCTGTGCTTATTTCAAAATGACAATACCAAGCCACATTCTGCACATTACAACAGCATGAATGCCTAATCAGAGTTTGGGTGCCGGACTGGCCTTCCTGCAGTCCAGTGTGTGTGCAATGTACAACAACGAAGGACCAATAAGGTTGCATAGCTGAAGACACGTATAAGAGACGGATGGCAAAAAAAAAGGTCTGGGTCATGGAAATTACCTCAAGGAAAAAGAGTGATGCTTTGCATCAGTGACGCTGTGTGACATTGTTTATTCACACAAATACAGAATATTTTTATCTTTGGAATTTGTAAAAATGCAACAGTACGGTAATTGGATATTGCTAAAATCAAATGAAATATACTTGGGTGGCTGTCGGTGTGCTTTGGGAGGGAGCCACTGTATTTTTGGGAAACACTGGATTTGTCACCAAAGAACAATAACAAGATGGACCCTATCCCAGCAGTCATGGGGCAGAAGTCAGGATACACCCTGGGCAGATCGCCAGTCCATCACAGAGCAGACAATAAAAAGGTTCTATACCAGTTAAAGGTTTTTCCTAAAACCGTACCCCCAAGCCAAGAACTGCTTAGGAACTTTTGTTTTTTTTGAAGTGTAAGGTTTATGCCAGTATAGCAGGTTTTAATCTTGGTAGGATAATATGTCCTAATATGGTTTATTTCAATATGTCATTGCAGAGTGTGGGCTGTGAAAATGTTTACATCCTGCTCTTTGTAGGGACCCTGCTCGAGTTTTCTAACAATGACAGAATTAATTGCTTTGCCAGCAGTTGTAGCGTCTATATCTGGAATGAGCTTTTATTACTCTTTCCTCTCTTGGCTATCATAATTTCCTCACTGTCAAGATGCCTTCTCAAGGAGACAGTTTGTTTGGCCACTTTTCAAATAACACAAAAGCATAGCTTGAATTAATTACAGACCAGACGTGTAATATTTCAGAAAGAGCTTTTCAGGAAGAAAAATAAATACAAGGATGAAACCGTGTTAGTGTACTGTAATATCAACAAACAAACCTGTTTTCAGCACGCTTCATGACTGTGGCCAATCCATCATTTTACATGGCAGAAAAGTACCCTGAACATTCATGTTTTGTTCCGAATGCTGTTTGGATTTTGTCTGCCTGGCTTGTTTTGCTCTGGGGCCTTAGCTCAGATGTGGTGCCATGAAGTAATCTAACATTCAGATAAAGGATTGTTTTTCAGGCGTTCTCAAATGTATTACAACATTGCAAAACTGGTCTGTATGCAGCCTTCCGGTTTCTTTTAATTTTCACGTTCTGCACTACGAAAAGAATAGCAAATCCGCTGATTTGTCAAAACTCACTCATTGGCTCAGAACTATTTATGCAGAGATTTTTTCAAAAATCTTTGACAAGACTTCAGCTGCTCAACAGTCTGTGGTTGTTGTTGTCTGATTCTGCTCTTCTGGTTGCTCCATACATTTTCAATAGGAGACAGATCTGGACTGCAGGAAAGCCAGTAAAACACATGCACTCTGCTACGAAGTCATGTTGTTGTGGCACGTGCAGAATGAGGCCTGGCATTGTCTTGCTGAAATAGACAGGGGACATCCGGGGAAAAGACGCCATCTTGATGGCAGCATATGTCTCTCTAAAGTCCGAATATACAGCTCCTCTGCATCAATAGTATCTTTATACATATCGCTGCGCCCGGAACAAAACCTCATATCTCCATTTTTGTTTCAGTTTTTGACATAATCTGAAATTGCTTGTAGTCTTTTATATTGTGTGTAAATTTGATGATGAACGAACCAAAAGAAATGGCCCAAAATGACTTGGAAAAAAAGTCTGGTTCCATTGACTTACATTAAAAGTAAGGTAGGTTTTCTGCTTTTCCTGTAAAGTTATCATTTGGAGATACGAGGTTTTCTTCCGACAACAGCAATATGCAAATCACCCATGCCATGGGCACTGATGCACCCCATACCAGGACAGTTGATGGCTTTTGCACCTTTTGCTGGTCCATTTTGTTTTTGGCACAAGGAACTCAACATCTGTTTTTTCCCAAAAACGAGCTGAAACATGGACTCATATGACGACAGCACACATTTCCACTGTCTTTCAAACCTTCCGAGGTGACCTCGGGACCAGAGAACTCGGTGACGTTTCTACATAGAATTAAGGTGTAGCTGTCATTTTTTGCAACAGCAGCGGACTTTGTTAAGTGACATTGGTTTTTCGAAGTACTCTGAGCGCATGTGACTATATTTAACTCAGTAGCATGACAGTTTCTCATGCAATGCCGTCTGAGGGCTCGAAGGTTCCAACCCTGGTTTCCAGCCTTGCCCTGCGCGGACTGACATTTTTCCAGATTCTCTGAATCTTTTCACAATATTGTGTACAGTAGAGGGTGAAAAACCTAAATTATTTTCCATTTGCATTGAGAAATGGGTTTTTTGAGCTGTTTGACAATTCTCTCTCAAAGTTTGGCAAAAGGTTTGGCACAAAGTGACGAACCACAACCCATCTTTGCTTGCAAACACTGAGCCTTTGGTGGACACTCCTTAAGCACACAGTCATGACACCCTCACCTGTTACCAGTTCACTTTTTTAGTGTGGAATGTTTCAAAATGATGGAGCTTGAATATTCAATAACCTTCTCACTCTTATTCTGCCCCGTCCCAACTTTTTTCTTTTTGAGTGTGCTGCAGGCATCAAATTCAACATTTTTTTATGTTAACAAAATGCAGCCCTACAATGGACTGGTGACCTGCCCAGGGTGTATCCTGCCTTCTGCCCAATGACTGCTGGGATAGGATCCAGCACCCCAACCCCCCACCCGTGACCCAGACGGATAAGCGGTTTAGAAAATGTATGTGTGTGTGTGTGTGTGTGCGCACAAATACAATCAAGTTTTTTTTTTAAGTCATATCTTTGTACTTCTGTCAGTTAAGTCAATGTTCAAGAGAATTAATAAATCACAGATTATTATTTTATTCGCATTTTACAAAACATCTCACATTTTCTGGAAACGAGGTTTGTAGATCTAACCTTCCTCAGGCTGCCTCTTATCACAGTAATTACATCTTTGGACCACAGAAACAGAAAAAAGGTGTTCTGGGGAAACTCTTGGGCGTCAAGGTTAGACCAACAGACTTGGACGATGTCTTGAACCTGAGAAGCCATAGAGAGCGTGTTCCTGCTCTTATGATCTGGACTTGCCAAGTGCCAAATATTTTCACTCAGCAAACGTTTTTATCCTAAATCTAACCTCATACCAAATAAATATTTTCTCTTTGGCTTTTGCTCGGCTAGTGCAACATGTGAAAGCAGATCTACGTGCAGGTCACATTTATTGATGGAGCTCAAACTACATACTGCACACTCTGTTTCTCTGAAAACTCTCAGATGTTTGCTCATGCTGAACTGATTTATAGATGGCTGTCATTGCTATCCAGGTATACCCATGTCTGGTTGTTGCTCTTAGCAGGCTGTATATTTGCTGGGTGCAAAAACAGAGCTGATCCGTAAGAAGTGAAAACAGTTAGAACTCACAGGCTGAATATTTGCAGTCTTCTGTTAGGTCAGCTCATTTGGAGGGTGAAAAACAACAACAAGTCGGGAAATAGATTACACAAACTATGCGTAATGAGACCCAGTGTTTGTTATTAGGAGACTACATGCTTTTCTACATGTAGGGAAAAGAGAGAGAAAGAGAGAGAGAGAGACAGAGAGAGAGAGAGA
>JAILXH010276335.1:0-16517 GCA_023558415.1 Piaractus mesopotamicus | reverse complement strand
TCTAAATTTCTGTATAATCCAATGGTTAAGATATAAATAAAGCCATTCAGAGTGGTTTGATGTGAAATGATTCATTACCGATTCAGATTTCTTTACAGTGGGGGTTACGGGAACCAGGAGTTCTGGTGTCTACAGTGCATATAGCCATTTTATTTACTATCCAGAATCACTAGTGAATCTACACGTGTCTTCTGAGTTTTTTAATGTAACATTCATGATGGTACAATAATGGGCAATTGGAAAAAATAAGTTCGGGGACTATTTTGTCATAGAACACCCTTTATGTACCCCTCCATCTTGAATAGATTAAAATAAATGGATTAAAACATGTTTTAGATCAAAACTTTATCACAAAACTACCCTAAAACAATGTCTGTTCTAACTTTCTGCGAGGGAGCTTTCAGAGGTGTTAATCTCCTCAGATGTCTGGTTCCTGTCACCAATACTGTGAACAATTCTGACTCTAAGTTTCTCTAGAACGGAGCATTTCGCACCGAACCAATCTGAATGATTTTGTTGGCGTTAACCATTTACTTATGCATACATTTTGAAAAATTGGTGGAGTTCCCCTTTAAGCCAAAAGGTTAAGGGCTGTCCAATAGGAATGTTCCTCAGCTCTTTTCCTATTGGACAGGCTTGAGTATGGGCTTAAGTTACCTGCCTAAACTGAGAAATCCTGCTGTGTGAAACACCCACTACTCACTGCAATATTCAGACGCTCCTGAAGGTCCTCATTACCTGGATCAGGAGTGATAGATTAGGATTGGAGCTAAACTCTGCGGGATGGTGAATCTCCAGGATCAGGATTGGGCTATAGAGACTTCGGAGTTCAGCAAAAGTGGGACATCAGATAAAGTATGATGAATAAACTTCATTCATTCATTCATTATAATTAATTGGCCGGTGATTCGCCCCAGTCGTTCATGTACAGTCACTTAAATTTGTGTCTTTTTTTCAAATGAACGCATAAAACAATAAGTTGATGCTTTCTAAATGAGTAAAAAAAAAAAATAAAACAATAAAAAAAAAGGCAAATGAAACAAATATGGGTCCTTTGCTAAACATAATATTTTGCCTGATCAGAATATTTATTTATTGCTGGCCTTTCTAAGATCATACGTATACCTGACTTGTTTTTTTTTTTATTATTATTATTAGTGCAGTAATGGTATTCATCCAGATTAAGTAAACTTTGGTAAAAGTTAAGTAAGTTAATTTTGTATAGTCACTTAAATGTGTGTCTTTTTTCAAATCAACCGCATAAAACAATAACCCACTTGTTCGTCACTACAATGAGAGCGCGCGCTTTCTTTTTTATCTCGCGAGAGTTGCGGGTAACGTTCGCTCTTCCTGCGCGCTCCTGTAGGCTAATGGCAAAGTGGCTAAAACTATTAGCAGCGCCCAGACAGTCATGAAGATTGTCACCTGGAATATAAACGGCATAAGAACTTTTAAAAATGGCATCAAGAAGGCGCTCGACTCTTTCGGCGCCGATATAATCTGCGTTCAGGAAACGAAAGTCACCCGTAAGTGGTCTCTTTTGTAAGGAGGTCCTGAAACTGCAGACTGTGAACGTTAGCTAGCTGCACGCTGTTAGACATGTGAGTAGAGACCTCGTTCAATCTCTGCCTCCTCTCCGTTAGGCGACCTGCTGGATGAGAGGACTGCGGTTGTAGACGGCTACAACTCCTACTTCAGTTTCAGTCGAGGACGCGGTGGCTACTCGGGTTGGTTAAGCGGCTGCTGAGGGGATTGGCTACACATGTGCATGCACTGGACCACACACTTAAAAAAGGATGGTTTTTCAAGGGTTCTTAAGTAGAGGCCGTAGTTCTATTTAAAACCATGGGTTTTCAGACCTTTTGCATGCTTGGTGAAATGGTTCTTCAGACTGATGAAGAGTGCGTTGTATATGATTCTGTATAGAACCTTTTTGGAAAGTGGCTCTATATGGCACCAAAAGGGTTCTTCTATTGTGACAAGCTTGACATTGTACCAATAGCAGAACCGTTATGCTAAACAAAACCACATGCAACACATTCTCCATTAATCTGAAGAACCATTTCACCATGCAAAGAACCATTTAAGCATGCAAAAGGGTTCTATATAGATGCATGCAGGTATGTGCGATGATGGTTTAATATTTCTTTGCTTTGCAGTAGTTTAGCCCCGCCCATTCACACTGAAGTTATAAGGGGTGTTTCAGTCCAGGCTGCTTTTTGAATGAGGCACAGCGCAGGGCAGCCAATCAGAACATAGGTCATTTACATACATCAGTCCTAAAGGCACAGCAATATAAAGATCCTGGATAAAGCAAGGTCGGAAAATGGTACAAATAAATCACGACTCTTTTTGGTAACAACATCGTAAGTGGGGGAAAAAAAATAAATAAATAAAACACAAGAATGTATGTATAAATGCATGGCTTACTAAATGTCTTCTTGTATATTTTATGCTGTGCCCTCATTTGTTTATAATACAAGGTAGATTTGGGTGTTTTGAGACCCTTTAAGAAGTTGATGCTTTCTAAATGAGTAAAAAAAAAACAATTGAAACAAATATGGGTCCTTTGCTAAACATATTTTGTCTGATCAGAATATTTATTTATTGCTGGTCTTTCTAATAGCAGAAAAAAAGATCATACGTATACCTGACTTTTTTTTTTTTTATTAGTGCAGTAATGGTATTCATTCAGATTAAGTTAATCTAGGTAAAACCATCAGATTTATTGTGTATGTAATGGGGGGAATATGGGGCATGAGTTCTGTGGAGTGTTCAGCTGTCTGGCATTACTAGATCTGAATCGTGTTTTATTTTTTCCGTTACTTCACTTTGCAATGCTAAATGTACAGGAGTTGCAACCTTTTGTAAAGACGCTGCTACACCATTTGCCGCTGAAGAAGGACTGACGGGTCTTCTTGCTAACAATGGAGATGCTGTTGGTTGCTATGGTGACCAAGGTGCTTTCTCCACCGAGGAGTTGCAGTCACTAGACAGTGAAGGAAGAGCTGTGATAACTCAGCACAAATTTATGTAAGCTTTCAGGGTAAACAGTCTTATGTTCTCATAAAATTTGTTTTCTGTCACTTAAGGTCATTTACTGTCATTTCAGCTGATTTACATTGAATATCTGCTGACTGCCACAAGTCTGAAGTTTGTTTGCATGTTGATTTGTTTCCTGCAGGGGAGAAGAAGGATCAGAGACACTGACTGTCATTAATGTGTATTGCCCACGTGCGGATCCAGAAAAGCCAGAGAGGAAGCTCTTCAAGCTGCAGTTCTACAAGCTCCTCCAGAGCAGAGCTGAAACCATTGAGGGGCCCGGGAGGTGAGCATGACATCCACTTACGGTGTTGACGTGAGTGAGAGCGCTTCGCTAGCCTTCAATAGAACTTGATGCACATTTGGTCTCCTATTAAACTTTTTCTTAAATCGTGAAACAACGGATGCGAACAATTATAAATAAAAAAAATTCTTTACATTCACATATGCACAATGTTTTCAACTTTTAGTTCTCTAGAAGGAATGACCAGTTGTATCACTAACATCATAAACATCTGATTGTAAAAGTTGACAAATTAATGAATAGAAATAGAAAATACAACCCCCTAGAAACTTGCTTGTCTTATGGTAACCTTGTTGCTATCCAGATGCAAGATTATCAGAGAGGAGAATAAAAATGTATTACAGACATCTGCTGCTGAATTAATTTAATCTGAATAGAGTTTTTTCTGGCTTAGCTTTCTGTAGATTTACATTATGTTTTAATTTGCATTGTTTAATTGCTTTCTTTGTGTCCAGTCATGTGATCATTGTGGGGGATATCAACACATCTCACCGGCCCATAGACCACTGTGACCCCGATGATGTGGTAAGTGTCTGTGAGTACTCCACACTGTTTAGCCGTAGTTGTTTTGCATTCAGGGATATTCACAGCATTTGAAAATGATCATGGACATCGGTCCACACTATCCTAAGAACAAAAAGTAATAACACTTAGAATTGTTTCTTTGTTGTTTGCCACATCATAGTCATTGAAGATTTTGTTCTTGTGTCTGTCTGAATAAATGGGACTAGAAAATTCAGAAGCTGCAAACTCACGTTTGTTTTTATGTCACACAGGATAACTTTGAGGACAATCCAGGCAGAAAGTGGCTGGACAGCTTTCTGTTTGGATCAGCAGAAAATGGAAATGAAGAAGAGGTGGAAGATTCTGAGACCTCTCCGAAATGTCTGGCCGGTGGAAAGTTTGTCGACACGTTCCGACATTTCCATCCAGCTCGTGCAAACGCCTTCACATGCTGGTCTACGCTTACAGGCGCCAGGCAGACCAACTATGGCACACGCATTGACTACATCTTTGGCAGTCGTTCACTGGTGGAGAAAAGCTTCCTGAGTGCAGATATAATGCCTGAGGTGGAGGGTTCTGATCACTGCCCTGTGTGGGCACAGCTAAGCTGTACCCTCATACCCAGTCCCAAGTGTCCGTCTCTGTGCACCCGCTTCATGCCTGAATTCGCCGGAAGGCAGCAGAAACTTTCACGCTTTTTTGTTAAAGTTTCTGAGCAACAAAACGTTTCCAGAGACACTGCAGAAACTCTACCTGGATCTCAGGAGGCTGGGGAGATTCGTGAGAACGTCAGTCCTGCAGCAGCAGGGATGAGTGTGGGGAAGAAAAGACCTTCAGATGGACCTCCGGAGTCATCTGCCTTTAAGGGGAAACGAAGCAAACAAGTTAAAGCTGCAAATAAACCTCAGGGCAGCCTGTTGGCCTTCTTTAAACCTAAACCGAGCTCTGAAATACTTTCCAGTCAGAGCTTGATGCCAAGTGCGAAGCCAGCTAACTGCGCTGAGAGCAGCCTAAAGAGTGAAGACTCTGGGCCTGAGAGCCACAAACCTAAACCAAGCGATGTCACAGACTACAACGTAACCCACGACATGCTTACCGACTGCCTCACAGAGGTCAGAGAGGAAACTGAGGAGACAAGGCTAAATACTGAAGGACCAGGTTGTCAGGATGAGATCCAAATCAAAGCCACCAGCCATCAAGAGACAAAGGACTCAAAGAAAGGAACATGTCCTGATTTTTGGAAAGCAGTTTTGCGTGGACCACCCCAGCCGCCACTGTGTAAGGAACACAACGAGCCCTGTGTGCTGCGAACTGTGAAAAAAGCGGGGCCTAATTTTGGCCGGCAATTTTTTGTATGTGCCCGCCCTCAAGGCCATGCGTCCAATCCAGAGGCTAGATGTAATTTCTTTGCCTGGGTAGATAAGGGCAAGTAGAAACCCAAGTCTGTGTACAAACCGTATGTACATGTCATCCAGTGGTGCTACTACTATGTTGAATTTATGTGTTTTTACTGTAGAAATAAAAGATGGTTATATCCACACTTCTGATAATATCTAACAACTGTGTTAATGCGGCGTGGTCTTCTGAGATGCAGTACTTCACGTAGAGGTGGGCAAAATGGCGATATTTATTGTTTTTGCGATAAATTATTTGGGATGCGCTGGGCTGATGCATAAACATTTATAAAATGTAGGAATATTGACTAAATCATTCTAGATTAGCATTACAGGCAAATGTAATATTTCTAGAGTAATGTAGTAAAAGTAATGAAATGCAGGCATTTTAGCACAGTACCCCAGTATTCCCTAAACTTGCAGCTCTTGTGGACCAGAATAGGTATGTCATCATATATTGATTTGAAAAACTGGTAAAATCCAGTGGCCAATACAAATATGTTTCCCAAAATCACTGTGCATCTCTATAAATAGTTTTATTACAACTCAGTACACTTTACTAAGTGTATCATGGTTATCATCAGTACTGTTATTACAAAGAGAGCATGATTAGGCCTGTTTGATTAGATTTAAGGGTGCACAGTATGTGAAACAAATAAAAAATAATTCTTAGATTTAATAGTACTCGTAGAGATGCGGCGGTATCTGTATTTTTGGCCGATGCCGATGAACTGTATTTTTGTATTTGCATATCTGCCAATGCTGATATATAAATATTTGTAAAATGTAGAAACTGGGAATGTGTTTACCTGGATTAGCATTATGGAGAAATCTAAAATATATTTCTACAAAATATTTTAGCTAATAAATGTTCAATTTGATTTTTTTAAAAAATGCATTAATTTATAAAATGCATTTAAAAAAAAAAAAAAAGGTGGCTCTACTAGTGCTTTTTCTCTGTTTTGCCATATCAACCAACCCTACTTTTACAACAGCACTTCTGGCAGTTTTTAGGGTGCTGTATTTTCAAAAGGCGCCTGTAAATAAAAGGTCTTGCTGCTGCCGATTTGGCGAATCTGAGCAGAAGCAGCTCTAGCAGGCTGGAGCTGCAGAGATCAGCACAGTTTATAACCTTTAAAAGCGCTAGTTTTACATACTCAAATCATGAGCAGTGAATCGCGGAAAACGTCAAAGAATTTTTGTCATTTTTAGCGCCATAACTTACATTTTCAGTGTCATTCTTTCAGGTTTTTGCCGCTAACGTTTGTAAGATTAACAGGCTTTTATTAAGACTGAAGTCCTTCCGCTCGCATTCAATGAAAATCCTGTAGAATAGCTGCCTTCACACAGCCGGGGAAACGCAATAGCGTACATAAAGAAATGTGTGAACGTTAAAGTATTTTTTAAATTAATCTTTCAAGTGGAATGTATTTTCATAATGGAGAAGTAAGTATTTCAAACACATATGTAGACGTTAATTACAAGGCGATTTTCTGTGTAGTTGTGATGAGCATGTAGCTAAAATGGCGCTTGTTTTGGCAGGCCGAGCTGAACAGCTAACGGTAACCAAGTAAAGTAACTGGTGATATTTGGTTAAAATGTGACAAGCATTGGCTCTCAGAAAATGGTGATTTAGTTATTAACCAGCAACTTGATGTGCAACGAATGAACAAATAAGTAAAAAGTCAATAAATCTTTTCCGCTATTAGCATGGAAACGAAACGCTAACGTTAGCTTGCTAGCTAGCTAAGTTGGTGGTGTAAGGGCTAAGGGCTAACTAGCTGTTCACTATTTCTTCTAATACTGACTTTCTACTACAGTAAATCTGACACAAAATGAATATTCTCGATTTTGCCGCATTTTGTATTTGTACACTGTATCATAGCTCTCATAGTTAGGTCAGTTAGTTAGCTAGCGGTTAAGTGACTTGGTTGGGTGATGGACAGCTAGCTGTTAGCGCTTGTCTTATATTTAGCTGGATATCTAGCTAACGTGAGTAAGTTATTTAGGGTTTAAAATGTCTGGATTGATATGTAAGAAGCTATGTACGTGTTTATTAGTAATTGCTTAGAATATCATGCAATAGTAACTAGACCGTCATTACACAGCATGATTGAAAAACAAGCGGAATTCTGTGACAGTGACAGTCGTTGCTATTAAAGCGCACATACTCTGCACTTTTCTTACGCTTTATGTTTTTCCTGAAATCCTCTGATGATGATTGTGTGGTTTTAGGTGCGCAGAAAGAGTCATCGGTCATTTTTATATTTTCAAGCACTGTTTATTCAGGTTGTTTAAACAGGTTGCTGCAACTTTAAGACTCATATATGTAAATGGGAGATGCTCATATGTATGGTATTGATACACTAGACAAATAGAAGTGGTTATTAAATGAGAGCCGGAGATGACTTGCAGTGTTTGTAGCTGAAATGTTAGACCTAGTGTATTCCAACCTTAGCATCTTTTGCTTTTTCGATTAAACGGTTTATATCTCTTCTCTGCACAGCAAAACGGGAGTTTACTACCAGGCAATGCCAGCAGTGGGACCTGATGGGAAAAATGTGATGAAGTTGATTCCAGTTCAGAAAGTGAACGGGAAGTTTGTTCAGACGCATGTTCTTACTGCAAGGAATGACTGTCAACCTCAGGTTTATTCTCAGCCTGCTCACATAGCCCCTGCGTCTTTACCGCAAAACAAACTCCCAACACTCCAGCAAACAGCAGATGGACGTTTTATTTTAAAAACGCCACCAGAAAGCAACATTTTATTTAACTCTGTGAAAATTCAACACCATGGAGATAATGACTTATTTAAAAACGCTCCCAATCAAGTGCGTGCTCCACTGCTCACTACCAGATTGACGCCCAACGCATTGCAGTTACCCCCTCAAAATAACAGCAAGACTGTAACTGTGATTAATAGTCCGCAGCAGCCTGCGGCTTTGAAATCACCCATTTTTCCAAGCGGACATTACCTTCAGATTCCTCCCAATGCTACAGTCAGAACTCTCCCTGCATCTGCACTCCCACAGTCCATCAAAAGCCAGATATGTAACTCTTCAAGTGCCCTGTCTAACCCTGCGAAAGGTTTACCAACAGTTGTGTATGTGTCTCCAGTCAACTCTTTGAAACTAGGCCCCAATCAGCAGGTACCAGGTCTCACTAAAGCTAGTGAACTACCCCAGAACTTAGCTCAAACATTGTCTATAACTGATGTAAAAAGCCTGAGTGTGTCTTCTACATCTAGTCCCAAGGCTGATCAAGGAGGCTCCGCTCCAATGAAGTGGATAATCCAAGAAGGGGCAGGAAACGCTGCTCCGTGCCTCATACCAGTGTCTTCTCCCAGCATGCCCACAGACATCTTGAAAGCAGTGAGGCAAATTGAAACGGTGAGACATACAAACCAAGTTCCAGCAGGAGAACCCACATCTGCTAATGCCACCCAAGAAAAGATTAGTCCGGGAAAGGACAACGCCCTTGTGATGTGTAACGGAAAGGTCTACTTTGTGGCAAAAAAAAATTCCGAGATTAGCAAGGATCTGATCTCCGGGGTGACAAGCAAGGTGCAGGTCAAGAATTCTGCCCAGCCTGCTAGTCCTGTGTCAGGGTCATGCACTTCCAATACGGTTCCAAAGCAAGACTCAAAAAACACTCCAGTCAGCAAAAAGCCAAACGAAATCATTGATCTGTGTGACGATGACGAAGTTGAGGAAGAGAGCTCTGCAAGTGCCGAATCTAGTAGATTAACGGTACTGAGTGAAACAGCGGGTGAGAATGATGACGACTCCAATGTAATATTTGTGTCATACATTCCACCAAAATCAGACATTGAGACCAGCAAGAAAGTTGCAGAGCCAGCTCCACAGAACGGCTGTGGGACCGATACGGACAGCCTTGAATGCAAAGCAGGCGACATGGAAAAAAGCTGCGAAACAAACAGTACAAACAGCCCTGTCATTGACCTTGAGGTCAGTAGATGTCAAGATAATGTAGCTGCTTGTGAGAGTGTGAGCGGAGGGGGAGCTGCGTCAGAACAGCCAGAGGAAGTTTGCGATCAAGGAACAGAAGTAACCAGAAAGGTACAGGAACCATTTCATGTTCATAACTTTCATAAACTAAAATGGCAAAGCCAAAAAGGTTGTGCTGTTCTGTTTTTTTTGTTTTAAATCTGAGGACTAACTTTTAGTAATGTTTCAATAAGATACACCTGCTGTAATCATTGTGGTTAGGTCTTATTCATAGCAGCAGTTGATTCATATCCTGTTCAGCATTTGCACCAAACTGAATATTGTATTTGCATATTTACTGCGCTTTTTCAGATTTCGGTCGATCCGGTTATTCAGTGCAGGCAGGACAGTGAAGCAGTTACTGAAATGGTAGGTAAAAGGGACATATTTGCACTTGTTAAAGAATTTGATTCCATATTGTTAAAGATCTTTGATTATAGTGTCTGGTGAAACTGTTTGTTAAACTGTTTCCACTCTGAGACAACATATGCCTCAGTTTCTTTTGTGATATTCTGTATTTGTATTATGAATGCTGGTTATCATGATGCTTACATTTAAGCTGTCAAGTAGATATCTAAGAGTAAATATTGTCTGTGTATGTGATATTTCTTGTCTTACAGTCTTTGGAAAAAACAGCCTTGGAAGAGATGCCTCAGCAAAAGAGTGATTCTGAGCTCAGACAGATTTTTGGGATTACTTCTGATCTGAAAATTGGCTTGCAAAGGATAAATCAGGCTAAAGAGTCGAGTCCACAAGCCGAGAGAAGGTCTATCAACAAACGCACTTTGGAGGGCATCCGCAAACTGATTCGGGAATCGCAGATAGAGTTAAAAATCAAACAACTGATTCAGGCACAGGTGAGTTTTGTTTTTATACTTAAGAAATAATCACGTAGACAACCATTAATGGATGTAAAGAAATAGTTATGTACGAGTTATGAGTGCTTGTGTTTCATTATGGTTTATGAGAAATATAAGAATTTTGCTGTCCTCTGTGTGTTTACGGCAGTGGTCTCCAAGACTGGAAGAGCTACCTTCCTGCAGAGCCTAGTTCCAACCACAATTTGTCACACCTATTCCAGCTAATAAACCTCTTTGCAAGTCCCTGATTGGCTGGATCAGATGTATTAGAATTAAGTAAGGGGCGGGGCAGTTTATTGAATACAGATTGGAACTAAATTCTGCAGGAAGGCAGCTCTCCAGGACCAGGGTTGGAGATCAGTGGTTTACAGCAACACTGTGAGAACAGCTTTGTAATATAATCAGCTAAAAGTTGCAGACTGATTTTGTGCTATAGAGCAGGCTACATCAAGAAAGTGTATTGTGATGTAATTTATCAAAATAATGATAAATATTGTCATTTTGCCCACCCCTAATTCCAACAAATCTGACTTTAATACTGACTGAAAACTGAAATGCCTGTTTCGACCATTAGAAGTTGCTTCCTTTGGGTAGATCAGGTGACAACAGGAACAAGTATTCAGTGATAAACATGGATAAAAATGGTTTGGTAGTTCTTAGCTTTCCTTCTCATTGTTTGCTGAAAGTTTACTAGCCGATCTTGGCCAAGAATGTACTGTAGTAGATACACATTCTCTACAGTTGAGGCATAGGTACAATGGAGCTTTGGGTTAAAACACAGTGTTGCTCAGTGTTACACAATGTTTTCTTTCTACGGTGTGACAGCTATTTTGTCCTGTTTCATATGACCAGCTGTAAGGCCATCCACATGATACAGTTTTAGGCAAAAGTTTGGGCACCAAAAACTCAATTTTCTAAGGTAAGAAAAATTATCATCACCTTTGCATAGAACTTAAATATGACATATTTCTGCAAATTGTAATGCACAATTATTATGTATTTGCTGCCTTTGATATATTGTAGAGAATAAAGACATAAATGTGGCATATACGTATGTTGGTGCATCATTTCAGTACTTAGTAAGACCCTGTGTGGCTGAATCACAGCCTCAAAACGTTTCTTGTAGCCAGCTAACATTCTTTCTGTTCATGTTTTAGGATTTTCTTTTTTTTCCTACTTTTTCTTGCAGAATGTTTTAAGTTTGGAAATATTATAGGTCGTCTTGTATGAACATCATAGTTGAGATCTACCCACAGTTTTTTATAATAGTCTGAGGAGGTGAAGGCTGTTTCAAAACATTAAGCTTTTGTTAGGAGTTGACTTTGGTTTTGTTGTAATATCCAGTTTATTTCCTTCTTCAATTCCTTCACTGACTGTGGGACATTAGCTTCCAGGATTTACTGATATTTAGTAGAATCCTTTCTTCACTCTATTTACACACATTTGCTCAACGTTTCCTGTGCCAGTTTCAAGCATAATAGATCCACTCATGGTTAACAGGTGGCAAGGTGTTCTTTTTATCAAATACTTTTATTTTTTATTTATTTTTTTTAGTCAAATATACTAAATTTTTTGTTCATCAGACCCCACACCTGATTTCCAAATGCCCCTTGTTTATGTAAGTGTTTTGTTTCATACTTTAGACGCTGACTTTTGTTATGATGTCACAGTTTGGGTTAACTTCTCATGACATCTTCTGTGAAGATGATGTCGCTCCAAGTACACTGCACTGTGGGCCAGTGCATCACTATTCCTGTGTCAGACAAATTTTCCTGTGGGTCCTTTGCAGAGATTTGTGGTTTTTACTTCGCATACCTGACCAGTCTGTGAGCAGATTTTGAAGAGATTTTTTTTATCTTCTCAATCTTGTCATTAACTTCCATTTCTTAATGACATTTTTGACAATGAAAATAACAACCAGAAAGTGTTTAGGTATTTTATAGTCTTCTCTTGCTTTGTAAGAGTCAATTGTCTTTAGTTTCAGATCCTCTGTTAGGGCCCTTAGATAAGCCCATGGCTGTTAAGAGTAAGCACAACACCTTGAGTTGTTTAAAAAGTCATTTATTACGCTCTGGAATTGTCTACATCTGACCTGATTTAAGGCTTAATGAGTCAAACAAACTTTGAGATCTTATAAAATTGCACTAGTGCATCAACTGAAAGGATGCTCCAACTTTTGCACATGGCACATTTTACTTTAGTTATTTCCCCAGCAAATAAATAGTAATCAAGCATTAAATTTGTAGAAATGCATCATATTTGTATTTGTTCTATGCAGATGTTGTGTTAACCTGTTTGCACTTAGAAAATCAACAAAACATGTCATTTGACAAGGCACGCCCAAACTTTGTATAAAAGAAGTACAACCCAGATATTCAGTATGTTGCTCATTGTGTCTGTATGTCTGCAGGTGCCTGTCCCCAAAAAGGAAGATGGCCCAGAAGATGCCAAGAGAAAACGGTTGGAGCAGGTTGGGCGGAAGACCTGTTTGGACTCTACTTGTTCCAGTGTCAAAAGTTCTTCACCTCAGTCTGAGGGTACAGTAAATTGTGATGACGAGATGCAAAGTGGGTCCACGGATGCCTGTGCAGATAGCAAGGTGTTACTTTGTTGTCGAGGTTCAGAGTCAGAAACTCCGTCTACCAGTGGTTCCTCTGAAGTAGCAAAGCAGACTACTGAGCCACTTTGTTCCTCGTCTTCATGTCAGCCTCAACAAATTCAACCTGCAGGGAGTCATACTGACAGTACTGCTTGTACTTCTGTGTCACGGAAGACCCCACCTCGACAAAGCAAAGGCAGTGGGAGAGTATGCACGGCATGTCCGTGTGGAACTAAGGTCGGAGTAATAACACCAAATTCATCCAAACCTCAAAATAAGACAAGTTCTGCTGCTGTTGTTGGTCCTTCTAAACAGGCAAGCGTTTTCACAGAGTCAAACAGAGACTGTAATACAGTTGATAAAGTACTGGAGAATTCTGTTTTAGACCCACCAGTGATAAATGATGAGTTGGAAAAGTCTGAGGATGAAGCAGTACATTCCGGCCAGTCATATCCAAAGCCTGGTGAAGGTTCATTGCAAACTGCTCCCTCTTTGGCGATGCAGCAAGACAGTGTCAGTCAAGCAGGCTTGAGTTCACAAGGAAAAACATGCCGCAGCAGCGTTTCTAGGGACAACACGCCAGGTAAGACGTGTGAGGAAGGTACAGGTGGTCATTTGGAAGCAACCAAGCGTGATCTAAACAATCCAAAAGAGGTGAAGGCACCTTCTTCCTCAGTTGGGGAGATGTTTGGTGGGGGGGAAAACATGCCCAGTGAGTTTTACTCCTCTATAATGCTGGACCCTGAGGAAGTAAAGAGACAGGAAAGAATCAAACGCCTCAAAGACCTCCTGAAGGAGAAGGAAGCGGCCCTGGAGAAGCTGAGGAAGAGCATGTGAGAGAAACCAGCACACGTGTAAACTTACTGTGAACTACTGAAGGCACGACATTGATGGAAAACCTGTCAACATGTAAAGCAGCTCCCTGAAAAAAAAGGTAGCATCTTGTCATTCATACTAAGTAAATTATTTTTTTTTAAGTAGTGTATAGAGGATGAATTTTTGCATTATTTCTTTTTGACTAATTATGTATTTAAGTCAGTATTTCATGCCTGTCGTTTATGGTTGTGTCAGTGTTAGAATGTTGTCATCTTTAATGTTAATGTATTTCTTAACTGAAAGAATGTGAAATATTGTAAAATATGGCTGTTTATTGTACTTTTTGAATTGCCTTTCTAAATTATCTTTGAGAACTGTCAAAAATCTACAGTTTCAAATGGATTCATTTAATAAATGAGAAAATGTACCTTTATGAAGGCCTGTGCGTACATCCGCACCTATATTGTCTCAGTTTGCATGAGCATTGTTTTTTTTTTTCCAGCTTACATCTACAGAATTCACATCTAAATAAACTTAACTAGCCGGTCATCATCAACCTGTTTGGATTACTCAGTTTCAGTTAGTCATGATTTTCGAATAGTGTATATGGAGTCAGTTTGGGATCATCTTTGTGTTTCTGTTCACCAATATAGTTTGACTGTATAGTTGTACAATTTTGTTAATCAAGTTCCAATTGTTTTGTATTTTTGTAAGTTATTTGTATATGTAAGTTATAGCTGAGTATAAATTATAAAATAAAGAGACAAATTGTTCATTTCTGTTCATTTGAGTGAGCTAAGCCTGTATGTATAGTGGTGTTTCATGTCTGTCAGTAGGTGACGTCCTTAAACAGAGCTTTAAAGCCTGAGCTCTTTAATAGAAACAATAAGTATCCGAACATTTTGCAACATTTTTTTAAATTTCGTATTGCGCTTCAGCTTTTAAAAGCAGTGTAATGAGGCAGTGTCCACTTTTTACACATTATCTCTTAGTTGCTTTTAATCCTGAAATTTTTGATGTGATTTGATGTTGGATTTTTGCAGGCCGAGTATCATGCTCAGCTTTAAGGGAAACCCCACCGATTTTTCAACTTTTCTGCGTAATTAAATGGTCAACATGTCGAGAATCATTCAGAGTGGCTTCGTTTGAAATGCTTCATTCTAGAGAAACTTGCCAAGTCAGAATTGTTCACAGTGGTTGTGATAGGAACCTGACGTCCACCTCCAGAAGCTCCCTCACAAAGTTATTACATGATATGGTTATGAATACTCAGCCTGATGTCCGGGACATTGTTTTACTGCAGTTTTGTGACAGAGTTTTGGTTTAAAATGTATTTGAATCAATTTATTTTAACCTAGTCATGGTGGAGTGATACATGAAGGGTGCTCTAAGACAAATAGTCCCCAAAGGGAACTATTTATTTCTTTTGACTTATTTTACCATCATCAACATTATATATAAAAGTGCAGAAGACCCATGTAGTAGGTTCACTGGTGGTTTTGGATAGTAAATAAACTGGCTATATTTGCATTATAGACATCATGACACCTGGTTCCTATCACCCCCACTGTAGGGAAATCTGAGTGGGTAAGTTTCTCTGCAAGTGAACCACTTCACATAAAACCACTTTGAATGGCTGTTTATATCTCCACCACTGAAATACACAGAAATTTTGAAAATGGGTGGAATTTTCCTTTAAACGTGAAAGGCATTCTTGTTTATGGCAAAAGGACACGAGGGGATCCGTAACCACACCCTGTAAAACAGACTCTAGCAGTGTTGGCATGCACTGCTCAGATATTCGGCTTTTCTTTGGGGGGAAATGGATTTGCACCGCGGGTAAACACCAGAACAGTCTTCAGTGTCGTTTTCACCGGCAGAGGTCGCACTTTCTCACTCAGTAACTCACTCTCAACTCACTAGTGCGGTCATTAACCCCGTTCAGGCACAACAGCTGGAGCACAGCAAGAAAAATGCCACAGAACTTGTTCTGATTTGTCTAAAGTGATGAAATTTGATACAGTTAAACCTTGCATGCACGTCTACCAACCGTCATTTGAATTTTCTTGTTTGCATTTTATTTTCATACTTTTTTTTCTTCACAAATGTAAGCTTTCTGATAAAAGTCTGCGGTCCTAGGAGACTGAAAGACTAAATGTGGTACAGTGATAAAGTGATAAAGCTCACTTTTTAGCCATTCGGCATGACTGACTGGAACATTTCTTCAGATTTGTGCTTTAGCAAAGGCATCTAACATACATACCAAGGACATGAATGAGTTCATGACATGCACACGCTTAAAAAAGATGGTTCTTTAGTAAAGCAAACGGTTCCATTTGGAACCATGAGTTCTAGATAGAGCCTTTCCCATGCTTTCTATATAGCACCAAATAGGGTTCTGCTACTGTTACGAGGTCAAGTATGTAACAACAGAACCTTTTTGGTGCTCTTTTCAATAAGGTTCTATATAGAACCACATACAAGAACAATTTCACCCTGTAAAAGAACCATTAAAGCATGGAAAAGGTTCTATCTAGAACTTAGGGGGTCTGAATAGAAATATTTCCTTTACTAAATAACCCTTGAAAAACCATCTTTTTTAAGTGTCGCCAGCTTTTTGTTCGAATGTTGCCGTTCCACCTTAAATGGTGCAGCAGCTGCCTTCTGGCGCCTCAGGCCAGAATGGCACCAGACCGTAACTGCTGCACCATTTAAGGTGGAACGGGAAAATTCGAACAAAAAGCTGGCGAATATGAAGATGACTTGAGCTTCGTAGAGACATGGCACGGTTTTGAACTCCTGACTAGAAAGTGTAAAAATAAAAAGAAGAAAAAGCGTCATTCAAATAATCCCTGTGAATAAAAGCCGCATATGCTGCAGGGTCAGTGGAGGATTCGCGGATTTATGCAGACTTCGTGGTTTCTATATACAAATCCAGACTTTGGGAGGCAAAGCCGCACGCGCTCGCTTTTATCCCCCCCCCCCCTCTCT
>JAILXH010276292.1:14800-29495 GCA_023558415.1 Piaractus mesopotamicus | reverse complement strand
GCCCTTCCCTATCACTTAGCGTGATGCTAGTCAGCGCAAGTGTCTGTTAGCTGACGTAACAAATCTGGCGTTTGGCACTTTCCTCCGAGTGCGTTCGGCTGTCCAATGACGTTACGTGAGCAGCAGTTTGAAAAGATGCGGTGGTGCTTCACAGGTCTCGGAGGAAGCCTGTGCTAGCCTTCACCCTCGTAGTGTTGGTAGTGTTGTGTGATTGGGGGAGTCCTGACTAGCGGGTGGAAATGGAGATGACTAGATTGGGGAGAAAATTGGGTTTAAAAAAAAAAAAAGTGTCTAGTAGAACTTTGGCCATTTAAGGGGTTAATGGTGCCATCACAGATGTGCAAGTTAGTCATGCCATGGGCACTAATACCTCCCATACCATGACAGACCCTGACTTTTGAACTTTACACTGGTAACAATCTGGATGGTCCTTTACTGTGGCCCAGAGAACACAACGTCCATTATTTCCATAAACAATCTGAAAGGTTGACTCCTCAGACCACAATACACATTTCCACTGTGCATCAATTCATTTCAGAGCTCGAGCCAGAGAAGCTTTTTTGGAACATGTTGCCGGCATCAATTTCAGAAGGAGCGCATATTTACAAAAAACAATTAAGTTAAGAAGGTAAAGCATGAAATGTCTTTGCACTGTTCTTGTTTGAATACAGGGCAAAGTGGATTTACAAATCACTGCTTTCTGTATTTGTATTTCACCTACTGTCTCAACTTTTTGGAATTTGGGTTTCTATTATCATTTAGAATCATACTTAATCATTTTCTTTCAAATTGATCAAAGATTTTTTAGTGAAAAGATAGTTTCATTCATGTTTTGTTAATCTCATAATAATCTGCTAATAGTGCTGTCACAACATAAATACAGCAGTTTTAATTTGTATCAGCATGCAATCAGTGGTTTTATTTGTTGTTTTACTAAATTAATCAATATTTATTTGTGTTCATTCTAGGCTGAAATTTCTATTTTTGTGTAGTACGTTTTAAACCGTTATGAATATGGATAGTGAATGTCCACTTTCAAGTAGTTTATAGAGGAACTCTAAATATGGCCCAGGTATGTGAAACTGAGGTCTTAGTACATTAACCTTTGCTTGGAAAGACAAACCTTCTCTCAAAGCACTCAGTGCAACAGCCAGACTTGTGACATCTTTTGTAACCTGTTTGCCTTTGTACTCAAATCTCTATGGCATAAAAAAAAAATTTGCATGCAATGTTATTAAACTGTCATTAAACTGACTTTGCTTAATGTCATCCAATCGACTTTGCTTAATATTTGATACTGCTGTTCTCTTCTGTAAAACGAAATCACTCTGAATGCTACAAGAATGTCAGTCTTTTCTTCTTGGATGTTTTTGTACCTATGAAGGCTGTCGCATTGCCTGTCAGGCTGTGATTGCATGTTACAAAGAAAAAAAGATTATATATGTCTTGTTCTGTTCCTTTTTTTAAGACTCAGGCAATTGTTTGCATTCTAGTGGTTCTCTGATATATTCCTACTCCTGGTTCACCTTAACTCTTGCACCGAATGGCCGAATTATCGTGCCTTTTCTTTTGTAACAGTGTGTTTTTTGCACCGCTCACTTTACAGAGATTCCTAGATGGATATTAGCTTTTAATATGGGAAATATATGATAACATTTGGCACATTTATATTCCTGTTCGTGTTCAACCATCGGAATATTGTATCGTTCTGAATATGCCGCTCGATGACACCCTATTGGTGTGTCCCTTACACTGTGTGACTGTGCTGGGCTGTGTTGGAGTGCAGGGCTGAGGTGGAGGATGCTCATACAAAGAAACTACAGATTCTACTTTCTGCTTTTTTAGCACCATTACACATTAAACTAAGGGCAAACTAAAGCCAGCTCTGTTTGTGGAAGCACAGAGCACATAGACAACACAAATACTTGTGTTTGGCTTCTGAATAACACATGAATTATTGATTTATAGCATATGTGCCTGGTGTCTGAATTTGACCACATAAGGATCAACATTTTAAAATTACATTTATCATTTACTTCATTTAGAATTTGAATCTGCATGGCTGAAAATTGTGATATGACCAAAAAAAAAAAAAAACAACAGACAAAATGACAATTCAGAAACCAGAATCTGTTGTTTCCTTTATGTCTCTTTTAAAAATGTTCAAGTATTATCTCCAGTGTGTTTTTTTACTCGGGTGGATGATGTGCTGTTTATATGTGTTCTGAACTGGAAACCCATCTCTAATAAAGTAGAGAACCAACCTAAAATTCCATTTCTTTATTTATCCTTTCAGAAACCTCAGTGTCAAAGCATTAACTGCAGTAACTGTTATAACATGAGAACATTTTTACTGTAAAACCAGCTCTTATCCTCTTTGTTCCATCAGTTTTCTCAGGATGCATCTCTAATATTAACACTACAGACAAAATGATAAAATCTAAACTTTCTGAACTGTTTAAACCTTCTGAATTGATAAAATATAAAATATCTGCATAAATGTAGATGCAACCATAAGAATAAACCATTTCTAAAAGATTACAACTCATTTTGCAAAAACAATCTGCATCACCTCATTGTAACATCACTGTAGGTCATCTGTGAAGATCCAAACAACTCATTAAAATCTAAGTAATTCATGTTACATCCTTGGTTAGAATATTCCTTATGCGTGCTTTGTGCTGGCATTTTGTGTTTTCTCTCTTCCATGTTGCATTATGTGCAGGTTCGTGAATGACCACACGAGGGCACCCTCCTGTATAAAAGAGGTCAGCAGGCCACTGCCTGGGGGACATTCAGAAGTCTCTGCCTGGAAGTGCACCTGCCCAGGCCAGCCCGGCACTCTTTACTCCACTCTGCTTCTTTTTACTTCCACTGTTAAATATGTGAAAGCTTTACTAGACTTTCTGAATTTGGGACAAGTAGGGGACGAGTGCCATTTATTCCGATGACCCTTTCTCCTGTTTTTAATGTAGGGAGTTGGGGTAGCTTTTTTCTAGTTTTGTTTCTGTTTGTATTTCAAGTTTATTTAGTTTAACACTATTAGTTGTTTTTGCTTGTTTTGGTTCAGGCTCGTCACTGAAGCCATCACCCCACTGAGCTTCCAGTTCAGCATCTTGAAACTTGCCATTGAGATTTGTAAGGAAATCTAAATGAACCTGAGCTGTTTTCTGGTTTAAATGGTGTCTGGTGTTTGGTCTGGCAGCAGGTCTGGGGAGAGAGCATATTCTCATCTTCTGTTAAGGCCTGACCCTAGACCCCAGAACAGAGTGGTCTGATGTAAAATGCACCTTTCTAGAGAAACATTTACAGCATTTAGCAGACACTCTTATCCAGAGCAACTTACAAAAAGTGCTCTGTCTACCTAGAGAAAGTATCTTTGTTAGTTAAAATAGGTTAGAGAGAAAGCTAGTCCTGAGCTCAGATATTGCTAGAAACAAAGGCCCATGTTGATACTTGGAGAAAAAGGATAGGAATCAGACATCTAAAGTGTTCAATCTAAAAGTCTCTAAAAGTTCCCTCATAAAAAAGTATTACACACAAAATGGCTATGAATGCACTGCCTGGTTCCTGTAACATTGTTTTGTGTTATTTATGAGAAGGTTTGGGCTTAAAACCTACTTCATTTAATTCAATAATGGCGGAGAGGTACATAGAGGACGTTCTAAAGTAAAAACATTTAGGTAGAACTCCCTAAATAATAAGTCTGTTTTTATCATTACAAACACTACAAATAAAACTCTGTATCTGTAAAAAGAAAAGCTAGCAACTTTCTGAGCTTCCTTTGTGAGTAATTGTTCCAGCTTTGTCGTTGATACTTTCACAAATTAACATGAGCACACATGATACACTGAAAAACTAACAGTAGTGTTTTATTCCTTAAACTGTCCAATCTCACAAAAACCCTTGGATTTGTTTTGAAAATGTTTTTTTAAAAAGTGAAGTAGTCATTTTTGATCATCACTTGTAGTGATGATTTCTTGACTTCCACTCAATGCAGTTACTAAGCTGAATAATTAAAGCTGAAAAAGCCAGATGACTGTTGTAATCAGGGACAGCAGTTTCTCAGGAGGCAATAAGGCCTTTCTCAGATCTTCATCATCAATCGTTTGATAAATGATAAATACTGTTTATTCAATAACTTAAGAATTAAAACATTTAACGGCACAAACCAGCACAAATGAATGAGACTGTTTTGGCGCGATTTGGAGGTTGATGGGGGGCTTCAGCGTATAACTTGATAATGAAAACAGCACAAACATTTCTTTTAACGCACAAACCAGCACAAATGAATAAGACCATTTTGGTGCGAGAGAGAACTGTTTTGGGGAGATGGGGATCAGCACAAATGAATAGTATTTTTATTTCATTTCTGACCACATGGGGGGCCAGCTTCACGGAGGTCTAGTTTCATGGCAGGTGTGGGGTTAAAAGGGAACTACAGAAGCTACTAGAGTGCAAGATCTTATCTGCACAATGAAAAGTCACACTTTCAGTGTTTAAAAAGTTAAGAAAAACTTTGTATTGTTAACACAGAAAAGCTTTTAAAAAATTACAATAACAATAATAATAACTAGCAATAATAGTAATAGAAACAAAACTAATAATTATGATTATTATTGCTGTGCTTTTATTCTTATTGTTACTATAATAAATACATTAACTTCTGTGACATTGGGATATCATGTCATAATCGTCTGAATACGAGAAAACACTGTGATATAAAGTTCACATGACCCACCCCTAAACATAATACGTTGTGCTGTACTTTCTGGTAACTTTAAGTTTTGTATATTCAGAATTTAAAGGGAGGCTGGTTAGTAAGTTTTCACGTAAAAGAAAATTTGTTTTTTACAGTGAGGAATGGTTTGGGGAAAATCAAATACACACGATTTACTCCAAATGTACTTGATCAACCATAACATGTTCGGTGTTTAAGGTCTCTTTAGTTTTGCACTGCAGCTACAAGGCTAGTGTACCTAATGTAAACCTACCCCAGCGGCTGGCCCTGTGCAAACTGCACGCCTAAATCATCACTCACATCTCAAACCACACTGAGTTTGTTAAGCACTCTCCAGTAGATGTACTGGAGTTATTTATAAAACTGGTTTTTAGTTGTGAGCTGTACTTTCATCCATTTTTATAGACTCTGAGCAACAAACAGGTCTGATAGATTAGGGATAAATTATACATATCCTTTGAGGATAGAGAGTTATTAATGCTTCAGATATGTTATTTGTATACCTCCAGATGTGATCCATTAGCGATGCAGAACTCCATCTCTTTCTGATTGAGAAGTATTTACAAGTTAAAAATTAAGACATTTTACATACTTATACACATGTTTTCCCCTGAGAGCACAGCAGATTCATCTACATGAGAACAGTGACTAACCACATGCAAAGGAGTTTGTCCTAAATCGTCGGCCACGTTCAAGCTGACACCTGCCATCTTCCACACCTCCATCTCTTCTGCGTACCCCAGCAATGCAAGACTGAACAAACATAACCGTTTTACTGGAATATATCTCAATGCTACAAACTGCAGTATTCTATACAAATAAACACAAGCCAGCTGCTAAAGATTTGTTCAAATATGTGGTGACCAGCATGAGTGGTCAGTGCAGCCCTTAATTCCTAGTTAATAAAATACAACATGTATTAATAATGTTTGAACATCTATGGCATAAATTACATTTTTCCTATTTAAGTTTCAAAAATGCATAAAACTGTACAAATTTCACTGATGCATATTGTGACTGTTGAAATAAAACCTTGTATCTCCAAAATGATAACTTTGCAGAAGAAGAAAAACTATTCTTAATTTATAACGCAAGTTAATGTAACAAGATTTTTCAACAAACAAGTCTGGACCATTTGGTCTGTTCATCCTGAAATTTTAACACAATTCTAATGATAATTGTAGTTTTCAACCTATAAAAAGTAAAAATAAAAAAAGAAAAAAAAAGATGGAGAGAAAAAAAAGAAAAATGGAGATGTAAGAAAATACTGTAAATGGTAACGTCCCATTGAACTCACCAGCACATTTCTACCCCGAGTTCCACCGGGGTCATCTCCAAGTGAACCTTTTTAGCCACAAAAAACACACCAGCTCAGACTCTAAGATCACGCTCAGGTTTCGTACTTCAGGTCTGGTATATAAAGCTAAAGAGCTGAATGTCTCATAAAGCAGCTCTCTCCAAGTTTTAGTACCAAGGGTCAGTACTTCAGTTTGTTTTTTTTTTGTGAAGACCTGCCACTGCAAATCAGTTAACAAATAGAAGATCCACCCCTTGTTAAAAAGTGCTGAATATCAGAAGCAAAAGAAAGATTTCAGAAGCAAAAAAAAGCGATTCCAGAAGCAAAAAATGTCAGATAAACCTGCAAATAAAAAAAAATTAAGCAAAAACTGACAAAATGAGTGGCACATTTACATCGGAATGGGTGAAAAATGAGTAGTATTCTTTTTGAAAAGTTTGATTTAACTCTCATTCTTTGTATTTGGAACATTTTGACACAATATTTTGCTTGTGGATTTTATTACTATGTTTGAAACTTCTGACACAAAATGAACTGCATACAAATAACTTTGGGACGTAAAACAACATTCAGCACCATTTTTACGAGGCTCAAACTGGCTTCTTATACAGCCGCTTATTGTTCAAATTTTCCCATTCCACCTTAAAAGGTGCAGCAGGTATTACTATAAAGGCTGAGGCGCCAGAATGTAACTGCTGCACCATTTAAGGTGGAAGGAGAAAATTCCAATAAAAAGCTGACTTAAGGTTTGTACCGTTTTTGCCGCGCTCAGAGAAGCAGCTGTGGGCTCTACATACACTCGCCTTTATCTCGTTAGAGCTAGAAAGCAATACTGACATCTGTTTATATATTGTTCATTTCTGTTTTGACCATTTTACTAAATAAAATATTTTAGATGTACTTCAGTTGGTGAACATCCTTATTAAAAGTGAATGAACATACAGAATAATACGCCAGGCACAATAAAACATCTTTGTAAAACATTAATTTAGGTGGGGAGGGGTCAGATCAGGCCAGTCGACCGCGCGACAGAATCACTGTCCAGAGTTGATGAAGATCCTGTATTAGTCTAGATTTCTTGTCTCACAGCCGTTCACGACCGTTTATCTCCAAACAGCAGCTAAACTAAAGCAGCTGCCAGGCACTGTAATAGAATATACACAACAGATTTCCAGTGTAATAAACAGACTCATTATAAAAGACAGAAGAAACCCGTAAACACGGTATCTGTTTAGCTCAGCTAGCTCGGCTAACGCCGCCTCAGGCTGGAGTCGAGCTGTGAGAGCGGATCTCAGCAGGTTTCGTGTTTGGCCGCTGATAATAACGCCGTTTTCTTTCGTTCATGTTAACTGAATACAGATGACCGTGTGGACGCGGTCTGTTCCTCGTGTGAGCTGGTTCAGTTCTCCTCTGTCCTTCTAGACTAAACTGGACCTCTCTGTGGTGTTTTTCCTGCCGGAGCTGCTGTTTTTTTGATTGGTGAATCCTTTAAATTGAACCGCGCGTCGTTCGTACTGGTTTCTGAGCTGATCATTTATTTCACTCATCATTTATTTTTACTCTGTAACGTTATGAAAATGAAAGTAGCGAAGTAAAAGTATTTCATTACAAATTGACTCAAGTAAGAGTAAAACTACTATGATTTAATTATACTCCAAAAAGTACCGTTACAGGGGAAAACTGTACTCAATTACAGTAACGAGAGTAAATGTAATTCGTTACTTACACCTCTGTTCACACACTGTAAAAGCATCGAGTAACCGTGATAATAATACATTTAATTTTGTCCATCACACATCATACTTTTATATTGCAAAACTGCTGGAAGAATTATGTCACACCTCTCCTGTCTGTTCTGTCGTGCTAAACAGAAAAGCTGTATCATTTCTAGCCTCCACCTTATCAGGCTTCATTCAGATGGGGGTCATAATGGCTTTTAGGATAAAATGCTGAAAGACAGTTATTCTCCTATACTTATTTTACCATTGTTTTCTATTATTATGGAGTCACATTGGGGGGATACATTCCCAAGTAGATGACAAATTTGCCTAGGCCAGGTTCGATCTTTAAACTTTAATTGGGTTATACTGGCATTAAATGAGAATGATGTAATGTGTGTTGCACAGATAAGACCTGCACAATAATCATCAGTCATGACAGCTACAGTTAGAAAAAGTCTCCACCAAAAAAAGTGAAAGATATTTTTCTTAGGTGGCTCACTGTGCCTTCACCTTTTCAGCCAAAAAAATATTCATGACAGTTCATGACAATTCTCACAGCCCTGCTGAAAAAACCCATAGAAACCATTAATTGTTTCTGTTGGTTCCTGATGGTTTTGTAATGGGTTTTGGCTTTTTAATGGGTTGATATCACAATGTATGTTCAACAGGTGACTAATGGCTGTTTCTAAATGCATTTGAAGGTCTCCTAATGGGAGTGTTGTACAGGACATTAGTGCTCACATTTGGAAACCATTAAGCCACTTCCCATTAGAAGACAAAACCATTACGTTTTAATCCTAATGGTTTTAATGGTCCTTTTTCAGGGGGAAGCTACTATCAGAATATATGTCTGCACTGCATCTAGAAAAAAAAGTCCAATCAAATCCTTTCAGGTTACTTATCATCCCTTCACAATTTCAGGCAAAAAAATACACTAAGGACTGGAGCGGACAGATGGGCCTCGGCATAGGGGTCATCAGTATGGCTTAGTTGGTTGGTCGATTGGTTCTTCACCAAAAATTGTGAACAACCAACCGAATCTTTTCAGGTGATCTATGAATTCTATGATCTATGAATCTATAAACAAGTTGCACAATAAATGTTATTTGAATATATACATTATAATTATAGTGGTTGTTGTGAAGATTGACTTTTTTGTTTGTAATGTTAAGCCCCTTTAGATAACGGGCAAAACACTCCCATCAGCATTAACTCAAAGCAAAAAACTTATTATGTATTTTTATTTTAATGACACTTTTTTAAACAGTGTATTTTTATCAGCAATTAGAGTTACACAGCTATAATTAGTAAAGGTTCTTTGTGTGTTTTGCAGTTAGGCATTAATTTCTTTCTGCACTAATCATTTCCACTTACCAATTAAATTTTAAATACTTCTGTTTAAATAATTATTATGTTTTTAATTATTATTGTTATTCCTTTACTGTGATTTATGTAATCTGTTTTATTAAAGCAGATGAAAATGTGATATCATTCACACATAAATTGATTAAGACCTCAATTTTGTTTTAAATTCTGTTATATAATAGTGTTTATTATGTATGACAATATATGTTATATAGTGGAATATAATGGTTACGTGTTATGTAGTGGTATATAATGTAGTGATTGAGGGCAAGATGTGAAGATGCCTCTTTACAGTATATGTATTTTTGTGCTATAAAAGTTAAACTAACTGCTTTTCATTTTTTCCCCTCAAATTGTGTTGGTTTAAGCTGCACCATTCAAAAGTCATGTACAAGTTGGTTAACTCCTACAATAAATGGGCATCGGTCTTGGGGTGGGGCGTTTCCCCATCATGCTCTGTAACTTTGGTAATGTGACTATCATGACGAACATTGATGTTTTTCGGTCGTAGTAAAGTTTACTAAAGCAGCTGGAAACATTGCCACTTTATATTTTGGACCTGAATCTTTAGATATTTTGAGTACGTTGAGTTCAATATGGATCCTGAAGTAGTAAAACAAATAAAAGAATTTCTCATCACAGGTAATACCCTCAACTCTTTGACCCCTATGCCAAGGCCCATCTGTCCTGTCCAGTCATGAATGCTGTTTTAGGTATTTCTGAATTTGACCACAATATTTTAAAAATTTCTTTTGTTTATCATTTACTTCATTTAGAATTTGAGTCTGCATGGCTGTAAACCAGAAACCAGAATCTGTTATTTCCTGTTTTATTATCTCAAATGTTTTTTTTACTCGGGTGGATGATGTGCTGTTTATATGTGTTCTGCACTGGAAACCCGTCTCTAATAAAGCAGAGAACCAACCTAAAATTCCATTTTTATTTTATTATTTTTATTATTACTTTATTTATCCTCTCAGAAACCAGAGTGTCAAAGCATTAACTGCAGTAACTCTTATAACACGAGAGTATTTTTAATGTAAAAAAAAACAAAAACAAACAAAAAAAAAACAAGCCTTATCCTCTTTGTTCCATCAATTTCTTCCGGATGCATCTCATTAAAGTGTAAGTAATTCATGTTACATCCCTGGTTATAATATTCCTTATGCGTGCTTTGTGCTGGCATTTTGTGTTGTATGTTGCATTATGTGCAGGTTCGTGAATGACCACACGAGGCCGCGCTCCTGCATCAAAGAGGTCAGCAAACCACGACCTGGGGCCGTTCAGAGGTCTCTGCCCGGACGTGCACCTGCCCAGGCCAGCCCGGCACACTTTGCTTCTCTTCACTTCCACTGTTAAATATGTGAAAGCCAGGGGCGGCTGGTGAAAATGATTCTAGGTGGGGCTGTTTGTGCCATATTCAGTCAGTTTCAGCAACCATCCCAATACTATTTAAAACAAACTTCAGGATATCAGCTTTTTGTGAAATAGTCAGTAATTATTTGTGATTTAAAAATTTAGATTACCAAATGAGTTCAGAAACATATACAGTACAACTAGCAAAAAACACGTAAGACAAAATATTAGTAATTACTAGAGCCAAATAATGCGTTTACATGGCTGCATTAAGCTAGCCAAGCCTTTCTGCTGTACTGATTGGTCACGGGAGAAGCCTTTTCCGCTAGCCTGTCGTGTGATGTGTATGTCGGGTGTATCTGGCCAGGCTCTGCCACACGCAGTTTCTCCACCAAAGTTCTCCATTCAAAAGGATTTTGGAGGAGAGATCTTACTGAATTTGGGGTGCCGCTGAAATGCTGTGCCTTAAGTCATCATTGTTAGTAACGTCGGGTGTCCCAAACAGTTACTCCACCACTGACTGACTCTGCTTGGGGCGGTAAATAAATGAAGCGCCCTTTCGGCATCAGATTCGAGGACTCTGATTGGCTAAATTATTTATGTTGCTATGCGTGTATCTTGTGTTAGCAACGGTCAGCAATTGGCTGCGCTGCGGCTCTGACTGAGCGATGTTTCTATCGCCCCAGAGAGAGGAAATAAAGAGGAAGTTAATTTCCCCCAATATATTTTATATATTACACATGACTGTGCATTTTTAACACGCTCATACTTCAAATAAGTAGTTTATAAATAAAATAAAATAAAGTATTTTATAAATGTTTATTAAAAAAATAAAAAATTCACCAAGGAGAACGGCGCCCTAGCGCCCTCTATTGGCCAGCCGCTACTGGTGAAAGCTTTACAAGACATGAATTTGGGAAAAGTAGGGGAGGAGTGCCATTTATTTTGATGAGTCCTTTCTTCTGTTTTTAATGTAGGGAGTTAGGGTAGCTTTTTGTATTTTTGTTTTCAGCTTTAGTATAGTTGTTTTTGCTTGTTGTTTTGGTTCAGGCTCGTCCCTGAAGCCATCACCCCATTAAGCTTCCAGCTCTGCCTTGTGAAATTTACAATTGAGACTTTAAAGAACATCTAAATGAACCCGGGCTGTTTCCTGGTTTAAATGGTGTCTGGTGTTTGGTCTGGGGAGGGAGCCCTTGAAATTTGCATCCAGCAGACTTTGGTCCAAGTTAGACGCTCCCTCAGAACTTTCTACTTTTGCTGTTTAGGTCACGTTAAACAAAACAATGAAGTAAAGCTGTTTTATGTTTATTTTATTGATCACCACAGGCTCACTGAGCTAATTCCAAAACTGTATATGTTTGGACTGTATATTCAGCCTAATATCTACACTCTGTCCTTTTCATCAGCTCCTCTTACCATATAGGAGCACTTTGTAGTTCTACAATTACAGACTGCAGTCCATCTGTTTCTCTGCATACTTTGTTAGCCCCCTTTCACCCTGCAGTGTCAACTGACATGTATCATGTTAATGTGTGTTGCACTGGTACAAGTGGATCAGAAACAGCAGCATAACAAAAGTTGTCAACAAAAAATGGGGGGAAACTGTGTAGAATTTTTTTTTATTTTTCATACAAGACTTTTTTTGGGAATGATAACACAAAATTAACGGTTGAAGCAGAGTTACTGATGGTCCACCGGTCTTGTCAGTGCATTTATTCAGTTCTCCTCCTTTCTGCTTATTTCAGCATCTGCTGCTGCTGTCTCAGGTTCTGCTATACGGTCCTCCAGCCCCTCTCGTGGCTGGTCACTTGCATCTGCAGATTCAGTAAAGGTCTGCTCCATTGGTTCCTCTGCCTTTTCCTGAGGAATGTCGTTGGACCCTGCCTCAGCTTCAAGTGCTTTAATCTGCAATGGTCAAAATTCAGTGTTAGCCCAGGAACTGGTGACGTATGTTCACTGTAAACTTGAATGCAACTACACGGATGGGACAGATTCTGAGGAGAATCTTACTTGTGTTGTGGCTTCATCAGCTACTTCCAGACATTCTGGACCTGCCTCTCCTTCCTCCATAGGTTCCTCCTCTTCCTCCCTTCTGGTCAATCCTAACTGAGGTGCTGGCTCATGAGCAGCAAATACAGTTGGGGCTGGAGTTTCTGCTTGTGCTACAGGCATCACAACTTGCTGGAGATGCATCTAAAGATAAAGAAAACAAAAGCTTTCAAGTAGACATTCAAGTGAAAAATATTTTTTATCCGTTTCATAAGCGGGATATGTTATCCATTTATCCTTTTAGATTAGTGTTAAGATTTGACCTCTCTCTCCTCCACTGCCTCCACATGGTCAGGTTCAGGCTGAGGCTCAGGCTCCTGCATTCTGTTGGTAGCTTCCAGAATAGCAATAATGGAGGACGGGATGTGGGCTTGCTACAGAGACACAGACGGGGTGGAAAACGTGTTTTAATGTGCACTAAATAAATACAACTATAACTTAGTGTCCTGAAATGTATGCACAAAACATTTATGAAAACATTTGTCTGCATTTGTAGAATTCAATCTTTCTACCCGATATCATGGCTACCTCTTTTGAACATCATAATGTACGAAAACTGCATCAGAAGACACCTAGAAACATTTTGAAGATTCTTGCAGCAGACTGGACTGTGAACTGCTGACTAGGGATGGGACAGTTACCAGTTTTAATGACATACTGTGGTATAAAACCCAACAACAACTATATTATTTCACATTTTAATAATTCAGATAAATGCATACAATTATGTCTTTTTACAATTTATGATGAAATTAAATAACCTACTCTTACATCCTCTTTGTAAAGTGCACGCCACAACAATGCAGAGGCAATACATAGTGACAAAGGGCAGCTGTAGTACTCTGGAATTGTTGTTTCACCCAACGAAAAGTCTAAAATGTGGACATGACTTTTTTGTAATGCTAAGAGGATGCTGATCGAGAATAAGTACTCAATCTACAGAATATGCAGAAAAAAAGATTTCTACAAAGGAGGGAAACAGTTACTCAACCACTGCAAAGTTCGCTGCACAGTAAACAGCTGTACTGCAAGTGACAATTCATATTTCTTCAAATTGTGGTTCATTTATTGTTTTAATAAATAGTCTCAGTTACATGTGGTAAAACCATTTTAATGTGTACTTGATGCGCTTTATGAAAAAAAATTGTCAGTATGTTTTAACAAGACATTTGAGATATTTTGGTTACCCAAAACACTGACATCGTCATAACATCTCATTCCCAATTTTTATTTTCCTTTTTTTTTTTACCTGGTGCGGGGTAAAAGAGCGGACGTGTTGCAGGAGAGGCTCCCTCATTTCCGGACAGCGCTCAAACACACTAGCCAGCTGCGCGGGCGGCAGCTGCAAGAGCACAGTGTAGGACTGTGGCTTGGTGCGCTGGCAGCACTTCACAAAGCCTTCCCACACCTTGGGATACTTCCACACCTACATAAACCCAGGAAATTAACAGCAAAGGCTTAAATAAGCATAAGGTCAGACTAGCATTATGTAAGAAGAAAGTGTTGAGTTGTGAAAGAAAAAATAATTGGTCGTTTTATGTTTTTTATGAAGCCATTTGACAACTTCTAAAACCTCCACTATGATTATCTTTAACCAGCAAATATGGCATATACCAGCATAACAAACACCAAGAAATGGATATATTATAAGTCCATTAAAACTGACAACACAAACGTTAGCAATTTCATCATCCAATGCTTCCCTTCTGCCATAATAAGGAGTCCTAAAGAAGCTTTATGGAACATTAATCATGAGTCGGCACCACACACCTGTTTGGGGATAAGGCGGGTGAGGATGTTCATGACGAAGCCGCCCAGGCGGGGGTACATTGTGAGTGACTGGATGACTGTGCGCATGAACAGCATGGGGAGAGAATTCTGATCCATCAACTGCTGCATCACCACAGCCAGGACCTCTGACGTGTACACGTTCTTCTCACCGAAGCACAGGTTTGTGGCTTTGGGAGCACAGGTGTGCAAAGAAGAGTGATATTTAGAATCTAGTTTATTTAAATGCTACAAAGTATTTTAAGTACAATGACAAAATTACCATCAAGCTAAAATGTAACCATCTCAGTAACGCATCCAGTGTGGCTGAACGATTTTAAGGATTGCATCATACAACAGAAATTAAGGTTTTTATGCAATGTTCAAAACGTCAAAGGC
>JAILXH010276248.1:38908-67410 GCA_023558415.1 Piaractus mesopotamicus | reverse complement strand
ATATATATATAAAAAAAAACCCTGAAAATATGCTGTGCTCAATTTTTCAATAACTGCTGTCCTCAGGTTTCATGTCACAACTGAAACACACAAAATTAATGTCTCTGGTCTGGATCAACATGTTAACACACACCTATAATAAACCATTTCCTCCATTGCTGCTAGTTTCTTGCTGTGAACACATTTAGAGAAGTACAAAATGAATCATTACTGAAACAAATTTAGGCTTTTTGGTGTTTTTTTGATAGTCACATTCAGTTGTCAATTCATGATTTCTAAAAATAATGATATACACTGATATTTATGTTGTAAATTGCAATTACAAAAAGTCTTGACAACTACAAGCCCTCAAACAATGGCAAAAAATGTTTTATTGCTCAGTTGAAAAAAAACCTTTTTAATTAGTAATTTCCTGTGATTACTGATTCAGTGTATTTTTTTTTTTTACATTTATTTTGAATGCAACACAAAGGTAAAAAGAACATTTTTAACAATTCTTCTAACCCTCAATTTGATCCACTTCTACAGTGTGACCCAGATGCTCAATCAAGCTTCATTTTTCAAAAAACAATCTGTTATAACCTCAATGCTTATGTTTTTGGCTCTTTGGAGTACAAACCTAGACACTAGGCCAGATCAGATCTTACACAGTATGGGTTTAGCAAAGTACAAAACTGACTTACTCTGCTTTCTCCGGTTCTGACTCCTCTGTGGCAGCTTTCTGTTTAATGCACAAAGCAATGGCTTTCATTAATCCTATCATTTAAAATCAGGACACAGAAAACAAATAAAGCATTACATTTCAGTGTCGTGTACTAAAAAATGCAGACCTGACTTTTCTTCTTCTCAACAGGGGGGCTGGCTTCTGTCATGATCTCCGAGACATCCCCCAGTCCTGGCTCAGGTCCATGCTTTCCCTCTCTCTTAGGCGGTGTACTTATGAGATCTATGATTGCATCGGCCTCTAACTTCTCCCCAGGACCAGCCATTTGTACCATTTCCATAGACACCACTAAATCACCACTCTCAGTTTTCTCTGCCTCCAGTACATCGCCATGAATTCCAAACTGTGTGGGATCAGGCATGTTGCCCAAAATGTCTGTAACCTTCATATTTTTAGCTCCCTCAACAAGGCCTCCTCCAAACATTGAGGACCATATGATATGGAAAAATCCGAAGATCAAGCCGAAAATGCCTTTGAAGAATCCAGTGAAGAGCATCCAGAAGAAGGAAAAGAAGCCAGTGATCATTTCTCTGATGGTTAACTTCTTGAACTTCTTGCACTGTTTCCGCATGCTCTTGAAGGTCAGCGTTTGACGGAACTTGGACATTTTCTTCTTCACAGAGGTGCAGGCGACAGTGAATGCTGAAGCTGACTCCTGGGAGCCGTCTTCGCCCTCAGCCAGTTCCTCCAAAAGACTTTGTAGCTCGTCCTCCTCTTCCTCAGGTCGTTCCACAGCATCTGGTTCGGATATCTGGGAAGCCAGCTGCATCTCAAAGATCGTGTCCTCACAGAAGTTTACAAACAGCTCCATCTTCTCGCTCTCGCCTCCCTCGTTGACCACATCAAAGATAAATTGTCGCTTGGACTCTTTTACCTGAGGCTTCTCCCACTGCTCCCTGCTCGACTCACTGATCTCAAAGTAGACTCGCTCAATCCGCTTGGCGCCACCCATGATCTCGATGCGGCCCAAGTAGGGCTCAAAGTAACTGAGCACGCTCTCAGCCAGGTCCAAGAAGGTGGCTAGACGTGAATCGTTAGGCATGTGCTCAGACAGATTGGTGAGCAGCACGGCCACATTGAAGCCAATGTCCTTCGCTGGCTCATGGAAGCGTTCCACAAACTCCTTGTAGTTGAACATGTCGTTTTCATCGGTCTCGGCACAAGAGAGAAGAAACTCAATCTCAGACTGTGTGTATTGCTTTTGGCTCTCCATTGACTTCTGGAACTCCTTCTTAGAAATAATTCCTTTTCCTTCTGGGTCATACTCTTTAAAGTTGTCAGAGGTAGTAAGATCCTTCAACTTCAGGAACATGTCAAAGAACTTGAGGATCATTTCCACGTTGCTTGAGGACTCAACTAAGGTGTCGACCATCTGTTTACCGATTGTGCCATTCACCACATTACCTATAAGCAAATTAAACGTTCTTTATCTATAGTCTGCTGCTACCCTTTTGACATATGTACTTGTATAAACCATATACTAAATAGACACCTTCTTGCTTTGTTTCATAAATAAATATCAGAGTGCTTACCCTCCAGAAGAGATAACATCATGACCACCATATCTTTCTGCAAATCCATTAGTTCCTTCAGCAGTTCAATCTGGCTAGAATCCTAATAAAAAGCAACATGAGACAATAACTTAAGACTTTGAAAGATTAATTTAATAAATTTGCATAAAAAGAAAATCTCAAAATAAAAAGGCTACACATTTACGGTGTATGGAGGATTACCTGTGATAATTTCATTTGCATGTTGGCAAAGACATGAAGGAATCCAACCACGGCATCCCACAACCTGCTGTGAGCCAGACTCTGCTGATTCCCAATGCAAGGGCCCTGAGAAAGAAATTATAACAGAACTGTCATGCAAAAATAATCACAGACTTGATGACCATGTTAAAGCTGTGTTAAGTATTTCATGATAAGTAAGCAATTTGTACTCCTGTGACAAGTTTCTGCAATGCATTCTTCAAGCTGATCAACATTACCTGAATGTACTCAGTGAGTGAGTTGAATATCTGTTTAGCTACTGCCAGGGCTTTGGAGAAGTTACGTTGTCCATGCTCATCAATGACATCTTTTCCAGAGTAATACCAGTAGAAATCACTTATGGACTCCTAGAAGCCAAAACAAAACTTCACCATTAGATCTAGGGACGCAGATTGGCAGATTTTTGCTGCTAACATGCAATCAGCCAATTGGCCATTATTTACATTAAAGAGTAAATAATGTTATTTATATTGTGACACTGGCTAACAGAAAAGTACTGGAAATGTGTTAGTGCTTTTCATGCGTATATTTATTCCACAGTGAATATTCAATATGAGCTTTGGGCTAATAAAAGTCAGGCAAAAAACAAGGGAAAAAAACCAAAAAGGCCATCAGCTGTTGGTTGTAAAGAAATTGTAAATCAGACATTAAAAATCATGATCAGTGCATCCCTAAATAGAGCACATAACTTTGAACTGTTGTATGTTTAGTGTATATCGCTGCTGCCGGAAGAAAACCTTGTATCGCCATTTTTGTTCGTTTTTCAGATTTTGACATCGTTTGAAAATGCCTGTTCCCTTTACATTGTGTGTAAATTTCACGATGAATGGACCAAAAGAAATGGCCCAGAATTACTTGGAAAAAAGTCTGGTTCCATTGACTTACATTAAAAGTAAAGTGTGTTTTTTCCTTCTTCTGTAAAGTTACCATTTTGGAGATGAGGTTTTCTTCCGACAACAGAGATATGTATGTGTAAGATATTAACCCTTCAATGAATGTTACCTGTAGACGTAGCAGGTAGTCCACTGTGCTAATAATGATATTCACTGTAGTTGTGTTTCCTGTCTGAGTTCGCAGAAAGTTCTGGAAATCTGTTGAGGTTATCAAAAAACAACAGTTTCTTAATATGACGTAGTCAAATCATTTTGCAGAACTTTGCAGCAGTAGTAAATGATATAATTAGTGTCATAATTCAGTTCAGTTTGGGCTAAAGCGACACTTAGTTAAGAAAGAGTAGAAATACTCCAATGACTCTCAGTCTGAAGCATATATGTAAGGGTCTTACCATTGTTGTGGCCCTCACAGAGAAGCTGCAAAAACCGAAATAAATCCTTCGTAAACTCATCATTTTGTAGTACTTTGGAACCTTGAAACATGAAAGACAAAGACAGAAATCGTTACTGAATCACATTAGAAACTAACAAACACCATGAATATCACGCAAGCACAAAATTCTGCTTCATTACGACCTCACAGCACTTAAGATGAACTTTAGATTGCAGACTTGCAACTGCATCCAAAGAGCTGACTGGAGAAAGAAATGCTTGGAGATTAATATGCACAACTGACAGAGATTTTAAGAAGCTGGGGTTAGCAAGGGTTCTTTCACAAGTATCACATAGTGTAAACATAGTGACAGTACTGGAAAAATACCCAAATACAATAGTGAAAGTAAAGAAATGACACATTTCTTCCGTTAATGACACGAAAATATGGGAGTGAAACAGTTCTATGACACTGTTACATATACTATGTCATATTTGTGAAAGTCATACACAAAACTAGCTTTGTGAATAAGCCCCAGATTCACAGATTTAAAAACGTCACTGCTCATTTTGTAGCTTTGAAAGTCTGTCTGGAGTAGGCCTCTGTGAACAGGTATTAATCTGCTGAGACGCAGTGCAGGAATAGCTGGTTAGTCATGTTAACGTAGGAGCCAACGTAGACTCATTAAATGAATAAGCGCTAGTTTAGTACCAGGCTAAGGTGAAATAGCCTGGCTCTTTATTTTAGTGTGTCAGCATGCATGAATTCTTTTAGGAGAGTTTAACAAGACAGTGCACCCAGGACACTGGACGTAGGGGGACGAGGGAAGAGATGGTTTAAAAATGGCGACATGCCGAGTGACAGCATAGCAAAATGAGGAGTAGCTAAACTGTATTTACCCCGCTCACTCACGTTGACTGCCATCCAAGAGTATAAAATGATAGAAGACAAAGAAAGCAGACATAAGCAAGAAGAAGACACTGGATTTCAGACAAAATGAGAGAATGTGATAGACAAAATTTCTAATTAAGGAACATACACATGCAGCTAAACTAAACAGAAAGTTTGGCTGGGGGTAGAAATGTGTTTAATGGAAGATAGCCTGGATAAGTTAGCAGGTTATGAAACAATGTTATATCACGACAGTTAGTTCTTCTGGAGAATTGGTTTAGTTGTGGTGAGTCATCATGCAGCTCATGATAAATTACAGCTTTAATTGGAATGTCTGGAAGTATAGTCTGTATTCTACACAAAAACAATCTGTATTTATATGTAAACACTGTAACTATTTGACGTCCTTCATTGTTTTCCTTACAAAATGTACTCCTAATACTGAAGACATCATCAGACACCCTTAATTATTCCACATCGTCTCACAGGAATTTATTTGGACATTAAAAATATTAAACATATCTTAGACAATAAAGATGATTTCCTTTTAATAAAACTGATGGTTAATTCCTAACTCGTTTGATTATAATGTAAATAACAATTTTGTTCCAAAAAAATAGTTTTATTTTTTATTATATTAAACTATTTGAAGAACATTAACTTCTGTCCTGTGTCCAAAAGTGACTTGTGATACTTCTAACTTCTTAAATTTCCAGGCTTATTATTCAGTCATTACATGGAAAATAATAAAAACTGGCTGATTATTCTTAAGTTCTAAGCGTGAGGAAGGCCTTGGACATGTAAGGGGCTAAACTGAAACGCATAAATATATGTACTGGACAGCATGTTAAGGAGACCACACAGACTACATAAGCATAAGCAGTTATTCTTTTGTAAATTACATTACTACAGCATTAATTACAATGTAATGCATTAGTAATGTAATTATAGAACTGTCACATTGAGTTATAATAGCAAACTGGTCAAATATGTAGGAAGCTACAGTATTATGACAATGAGGCACCCTTTTGGTTATTTAGTTTCCAGTCAAAACGGCCTTCAAGTACAATGTACTCGTTCTTTTCAGTGTCAGCAAAAAAGCAGGAAAAATATATTTAACCAATGTTTACACGTAAGACTCCAACATTAAGTATAATATCAAATCTATCCGTACGTAATTTGTCCACTCTTTACTTTTGTGCATCCTACTGCCACTTTAACTCTGCCATCCTTCCGGTCTTAAAATTACAGTTACAGCTGTTTCCTCCCAACAAAAGATGTTCACAGTAACAGATGAGACACTAACATTTACACACGCAACTACCCAAACTCACCTTAGCTGCCTTCAATTTTCTTTCTCATGTGCATCTAAAATAGCTACAGGAGATATTTCTGAGGAGATCACAAATAAGATAATCCACCTGCATAATGGAGGTGAAACTCAAAGGAAAATATGTGAAAAAAATGCTAAAACTGGACGTATTAAAGTACTATTAAAAGACTGCGAGAAAATGAGACACTTAACAACTCCAGCTCCACTCTTGATTCAAATCTGAAAAAATCCACGCTTCTTTCCATGCTTCCACAATAAGAAGACAATTCAAGGCGAGTCTGAACGGATGTGTAGCTGTCAAGAAGTTGTTTTTTATTGAGAAAAGAAAATAGACAAAAAAACAGAAATCTGCACTAGAACAACAAAAGACCTTTAAGATGTGGAGTTTTTATAGTTTTATGGACAAAGTCTAAATTTGTTATTGAGCTTATTTGGATTGTAAGAAGCAGACAGTGCAACTAATGTCTACGTCTGAACTTTGGAGGTATGAAAAAATATTCCTGCAGATTTATTTGTAAAACTAGAAGCAAGACTCCTGAAAACAATGTCCTGAATACAGAAAAAAGTGTATTATATTTAGTTATTTGGGCTTGTGTGTAAGTTTCTGTTAAATATGGTTTCTGCTTTTTTCTTGGCGCTAAAAAATTAATAACTCAGCCGTTTTGACTGGAAATTAAATTAAGCGTTTTCTCAGAGTTTTGCCCATTACTGTAGATGTAATCACTAAGACAGTATGACTTCCACTGTAGTCTGTCATCTCACTCCTACCAAACGTTAAAAGTAACAGAAGAAAAGTAATGCAGCTGCTAAAACACACAAGTTTTCATTCAAGCTGGAGGGTGCCAAAAATTATCCACTCCATTCAATTCCATTTTGAAATTGAATCATTTCCAGACACTGCAGTGCTGAGGAAGGCTGGAAGAGAGACTAGTAACAGAGTAACTGTTCAGCAAATGTGGTGAGTGCTGAACAATAGTAGGTCAAAACACTGAATTTCGACAATCAAATTAAATTGCTGTCCATTATCTAAATGCTGTTTGTGGTGGAATGAGAAAAGTAAATCAATGGCTCAGCAGGAATGATTATGAGAGATTCCATAATCTTAATCATGAGTGTTAAATGGCATGAACTTACTTGACCCTTCTTCAGTCACCATTCCAAGGCTCTCTGCCTTATTTTGTCTCTCAAATGCATTCAAGTCCAGTACACTAAAGGGCAGAGGGAGAGTACACCACATTAAAATGAATGTGGAATGAAACTGGGGGATGGAAGTAGGTTTGTAATATCACCCACCTGCAAGACTGCATGAGTCCAGATAAACCTTTGAAAAAACCAGCATCTCTTTTCTCTTTTAGGTAGTCCAGCATTTTCTAAAGATATATACATATTAGGAAAATTATTATTTAATGCTATTCTCTTTCTATTAAATAAATACACTGGTGTGATTTTACTACAGTCAAATGTACCTGCTGAACAACCACATTGCCTCCATTAAGAATAGAGATGCCCAGTTTTAGAGTGCAAGTCACCATGGGGCCAAGTCGCCCTGAAATGAAACAGAAATACCAGTTACATCAGGCACTTTTAAATTTATATTTAATGACATAATGGTTAGGTTGACAGAGATAAAGGGAAAGAAACCTTTGCTGGCACTGATCATCTGGAGCACCATCTCAGCAGCTCCACGTGCATGCAGCCTGGCCTGCTGGTACAGAATTTTCTGCTTCTCCATCTCTTTCTCCTGTGACAGTAAACACGCGTGCACATTGTATCATCAAATCATATCGAAAACATACTTGTTATCTGTATGATTGTACTGCCTACAGTATTGTGTAGATGTCAGAGACAATCCTTCGTCTGTTTAATTTCCAGTCAAAGCAAAAAGTACAAGTTATTCATTTTTCAGCGACAGAAAAAATGCAGGAAACATATTTAACAGAGAATTACACAGACGCCTTAACAAATAAATAAATATAAACATTTTCAGTATGTAGTGTCTTCTAACTTTGCCTTTGTCACAGCTTCAATTCTTTTTGAGAGACTTGCTTTCAGTTTTTCAAAGAAATCTACACGGATATTTTTCCACACCTCCAAAGTTCAGTCTTAGAAGTTGGTTGCATTTCCTGCTTCTCACAGTCCAAGTAATCCCAAACACATTCAGTGATGTTGAGAACTGGACTCTGGGGTGGACAATCTATTGTTCTGAGAAGAGACACCAGCATCTTCGTTGCTTGATTTGTTTTCTTCTTTTTTTGTCTGTTTTCTTTTCTCAGTAATGTCCTCTTGACAGCTGCACATCCTTTCAGACTCAGTGTTGAGTTGTCTTCTCACAGTTTTTCATGTCTGAAGTAAGACTGCAGTTTGTTTTTCTCCTCTCTCTCAAAGCTGAAAGCTTTAAGTACTCTTTATTTGATGGTGACAGTTTTGGGGGTCTACCAGGTTTTGCACGTTTGTTATGAGTCCCATTTTCTCAGTACCTTTCAATCATTTTTCAGTTTTGGAAACTCCTGTTTTTAGCTAATTTTCCTTTGCTTTTCTTTAACTTTCCCCTTCCTTATGCAAATGGATTATCTTATGTCTAATCTCCTTCGAAATAACTTATACTTTGCACTTCAAATACTTTTGTAGTCTCAAATGTATATTTGTGTATATGTCGTCAGGTATGGATGTCTAAATGTGTGTGTGACAGTGTGTATGTGTGAGAGGAGTCAGGTATAGGTGTCTACAGTGTGAAACTTCCAATTTGAGTTACTGTGTAAACAAGAGCTACTGTGTAACTGAAGACAAATTCCTAGTATGTGCAAACATGCTTGGCTAATAAAGCCTGATTCACATTCTGATTAATGGCCACTTAACCTGTACATTAAATCTATGAAGAGTGGTCTCTGACTTTTGCAGTCCTGTATTATGTAAAGCAGTGGGTCTCAAACTGGTCCTCAGGCGCCCCCATACGGCCCACATGTTTTGCTCAATCCCATTTCCCAACCTATAGGCATGGGGAAAAATGTGAACCATCTGGGGTGCCTGAGGACCGGTTTAATTTGAGGTGCCTTGAACTACTGAAAAATACTCAAGACAGCTCAGTAATATAAACTCACCCAAGGCCTATCACGGTTTGACATGGATGGTAAAATGTCACCACACCAGAAAGATGTGTCCACATTCCTTCCTCTACTGTTTCCATAGTTTGAGCTCTTCCCATAAATAAAACTGAGGAACATCAGATCACAGACATACCTCAAATGTTTTTTCTTTTCCTTCTTCCTCCTCCTCTTCATCTTCGGCACAGCTCTGAAAATGAACCATTGTTGTAAACATTTTATGAAAATTATAGTCATTTCTGTGTTAATTATAGTCATTAAAGTACAGACAGTGAGAAATACCTTTGCCATCATATCTGCATAAGCAATATACAAGGGATCTTCTTCCAGGAAACTAAAGAGAGAAAACAGTATGATTTTTTTTTTCTATGATTCATAAAGAAATTGTACACTATATGTGTATCCAACCACCTAGTATCCAAACACCTAATTAGTGAATTTCTAATTTCTAATTAATAAATTCAGTTACTTTAAGGTGCTCCATTGCTGACAGGTGTACAATCACACCAAACACAGCTTGCATAATCTCCACAAAAAAGCACTGGGCTGGATTTATATCCCTCAAACATCAGCTACAGGAGTATAAAGATCCCACAGCACTGGGCTTTAGAGCAGTGGAAATGCATTCTCTGGAGTGACTGAGAATAATCAAAAACCTTTAGGATGAGTTGGTGTGGCTTTTGTGGTCCTGAACTAATCATCCAACATCAGTGCCTGACCTCACTAAAGCTCTTGTGGCTAAATGCAATCAAATCCTCACAGCAGTGTTCGAACGTTTGGTGTGAAGCATTCCCAGAAGTGTAGAGGCTGTTACTGCTGCAAAGGGGGTGGGACATATCATACAAGTCCATACACATGGATGTGCAGATAGCCACTCAGGCAACATGGCAACATGGCAAAATACCAACAGTTGTGACCAGCTTAACCTACTATGGATATCACCTCTGGGTGGAGAGTCTCAGGTTGATACTAAAGGGCGGACAAACTGAATTTTAAAAATTAAACCAAGGAGCAGGTGTCTACAGACTTTTGAACATACAGGGTACGTAAAAAAAATCTTATTTGCGCATGTATGTATTGAGGGCTGTATGTCACCTTCTCTCAGTGAGGGCATTATGACTGAAGTGGAGGATGAGCTGGTTGAGAGGATCTGGCTGAACCTCAGCTTCTGCTTCCTCCTCTTCCTTTTCCACAACCATAGGGGTTTTCTGCAGAGGAAGCCATTCAAGTCACACAAGCCTGATCTTCATCCATCATTTTGCAAATGTACAGTTCTTGTTAAGACACATTGTCTCTCTCTGGCATGTTCACACACACCACCAAACTCACTCCTATCCTGTCACAGACCACTGAGAAGCTTTGGTTATATAGCACAAAAAGCAAATTCTACCACATTTTTAACACTGACCTAATTAAACAGCATTAATCATCACTGTCTAGTCAGGACATCAGAGCAATTCACTTGATTCTTCTCCAGAGTTCCTCTGAAACAATGCATTGACTCCCCTGTTTTCATATTTGTGCTTTCTGTCTCTTCAAGCGAGCCCATGTGATCCACACGCAACTCACATGCAGTTATATTTTCACTTTCACATGATGGCACACTTAAATGCTCATTAACACAATGTCTCTCATCCCTGGTCCTACGGAACCATAAGATGCTCTTTGCTTTCGGTACAGTTTAATCACAACTTATTCAATTTGAAAGGTAAAGAGAACCTTTGGGCACTTTATTCAGATGTGCTGGAGTACAGTTTCATGCAGTTCTAGGACCGGAGCTGAGAAGCACTGGTTTAGGTGACATGCTGGACGGAGCATGGTCATTGCCTGATGTGATGCTCCAGGACTGTGTGTCCAAGGGATGGTGCCATTAGGGGTCAATGACCAGCTCATGGTAGACATGCATAACTGTGAGATCACATAGCAATGAAAATGGCAGTGCAGTGCATGTTCAGAGATGTATAGTGATAATTGGGAATTAATATTATGTTTTTACAATGTTAAACCATTTTGCTGACAGTAGTAGTTAGTAGGCTGTGCTTCAAATCCAGTAATACTGCACATTAAACTGTAGCATGTTTGCATAATGTTTGAGCTTCTAATGTTTAATATTTAAGAGTTCAGCTAAACACTTCTATAAAGGTCCTTACTGCAATGTACACGTTTTAAAGGGCCCATATCACAGATTTCTTTTTCTTTGCTTTTCATTATTATTATTATTATTAGTTATGTGGTTTGAAAACATACGGTCTTTTTTCCAGTTAACACAGTTTGTATGTGGGGTACTAAGCAGCAAAATAACCCAGTCTGTTTTGAATAAATCTAGGTGGTGATGTCACTACCAATTTACATAAGATCGCATGTTCAGCCTAAAGCAGTTCAGTCTACCCATTCACGTCATAAGCTGTGTTGTTACTGCAAATAATCTATTAGCAGAGTTATTGGACTTGAAGATGTGGGGAAAATTAGTAAACGTTGTGCTGTTTTTGGCTGTCAATAAGTAAATGAATCACTGCAAAGTCTACATCCATTGAACAACCCTGAGTATTTCAGTTAGAACTTAACAGTTTGTTCCACGTTTCAGCTCGGACATAGGGTAGCCAATCAGAGCAAAGGTCGTTTACATATACAGATTAACAAAAACAGCCTGTTTGATTTAAAGTGAAGTTGAAAATATGAATAAATTAAGACTGCTTTTGGTACATAAAACCACACACACACATGGACTTCAAGGAAAAAAATTACAAGAAAAATGTAGAGTATGGGCTAGAGCGGCACAATGTGGTTTGTTAGTCATTATCATGACACTTGCCTTCGCAATACCAATATCACAGAAGTCAAACGATATAGTGACAATGTTTTCAAGTGCGCTGTGACATCACCTCAAGGGTTAATGTTTTTTTTTCAACATATTGAAAGATATATTGCAACTGCTGAATGTAGTAATATAACTGCTATATTGTATTCTGTCCATATTGTAGTACCCTAGCCATCATTTTAACTACTACTGCCTTAATTGACTTTTTATCATTTTTACTAGAGCACTTGTTAGCTCCATTTGGTAATAGTTTGCCTGGTTAATTTTTTTAGTAATTTCTTATTTTTCAAATATTGCACTATTTGTCACAAAAACCTGAAATATCGCAATGTGACTTTTTCCCCATATCGTTCAGCCCTAATATAGGCCCTTTAAGATTCATTTGTGTAACTTTAATAGCAACTGTACTGCCTGAACCTACACAGAGACATGATTTCTAGATGAGGTGAACATGCCACCGACTCTCACAATTTACAGTACCAGACTTACGAAAGAAAGATGATACCCAAACAGAGAGGCAGAGTGTGGTGGGACGCGGCCGCCCCTCTTACCACTGCTGTGCTGAGATAGACTGCTCTAGAGAGGTGGCGAGGGCTGAGGCTCAGCCGAAACTCATGCAGGGCCTGTCTGCTGTGCCTCTGTCTGTAGAACGCCACACAACCGGGGGAGCCAAACCGGGAGGAGAGCGCGAGGCGGGCAGGGGTGCGCTCCCGCGTTTCGGCAGGCAAGGTGCTGGCCGCGAGGCAAACAGCAGGCACACACGGCACACGGGGCAGCACTGAGGCCAGCCCAGTACTTACTGCCAGGTCCTGCACTAGCTTCTCCTCAAAGGAGTACTCCTCTGCTACTATCCAAAGTTTCTGATAGCCCATGAGGAAGAGATTAATAGAGCGATGCCTGAAGAGTCGGGGGGAGAGGGAGGTTAGGACGGAGAAGAGGCAGGGTAAGGAGGGAGGGCAAAAATGTGAGGAAGGAAAGTAGGTGCATTCGGGTGAGGGGGTGAGAGGAATGTACGGCCCATGGCCTTATCTGACTGGCCACCTTGATCGTTTAAAGAGGAAACCCAGGAAATCAGTACAGATGAAATATTAACCCCTTATACTGCAAGTGCTGACACTAACAACATAACTTACATATTAGTGTCATAGTAATTACTGAACAATTAATAGCAGTAACAACATTATGCCTCAATAACTGAATAACAGGCCAGCAGTTTAAAGGGTTAACTGTATAAAAAGTCAAGATTTTTTGTAAGACATATTTTTTTGTCAGTCTCAAATTTACTGGAGTAAGTAACATTGATTCCTTATTCCTCACCATATTAGCTATTTGTAGTGTGGGTTTTTTTCATAGGTTTAAGTTACTAAAGTAATAGCAAAGGGGAGCACATGAAACTGGAAGGTGACCATTCAGAAGTAGAAACTGAATGTTTGTGCTCAGTCCTTAGGTTGGAAAATGGACTGGAGGAAGATGTTGGGAACATGAGGTCTTTTAGTCTCACATTACCGTTAGCATGGAGAACAGACGGTCAAAGCTGGAGGTTTGGTACACCTTTTCCAGCCAAACGTACCCATAGCCATTCAGGAAGTAATTATTATTTTTGTATCTGAAGTATATTGTAGAGACAACAAACAGGAAGAAATTTTAGGACTAAGTCATACTGCAAAATGTATAATACCCAAACTTTCATTTTGTCATGTGGTAAATTACAAAATAAGGGGAGCTAAGATCATGTTGGGTTGCAAATAGGAAAGCGAACAAAGTACAACAAATCAAATCTGCACACAGTGCAATTTGATTTGTTTGACAGGTATTCTAAAGTAAATAATAAACAGGTAAGCCACATGGGTGGGACGCCAGGTACTGCTCTGGGGTAACGCAGAATAAATAAACTGACTAATTGAAAACACTAACAGAACTATATTCCACCTATGTGTCCATAACATGAGAAAGCAGGCATCTCTTTTGAAGAAGCAGTTTGATGAAAGGTAGAAGGCTCCAGAGTTGGTACCTTGGTAGATTATACAGTGGTGCCATGCGGAAGCAGGCAACCACAGCGCGCTTGCGTTGTTTAGACAGCAGCTTCTGCCATACCAGCTTCTTATTCCTCAGAGGCTGTTCCACCTGCAGAGAAAATCACTGAGGTGAACACATTATGGCACATCTTCACTCTTATAAATAATGGCTCCTCAGTGGCTCTTGGCTTGGATGCATGGTTCTAGAAAAAAGTAACTGGTATAAAACCTTTATGTGGAGATCTATAAATGTACAAATATCCGTCACCCTTGCAGATCTCATTTACAAAAATGGCTCTTAAAATGGAGACTGGCCAAAATGAAAAATGTAACCAGTGCTTTATCTGTTGTAATCTTGCATCCCACAGTGTTGCTGCAGAAGTCTCTAGAGTGAGATTTTCCATTTTAAAGATTAGAAAATTTCCTTCTAATGACACATCTGGAAGGTAGGAGGAATCTTCAAAACACTGCTTTGGGGTCGTGGGGATGTTTGGGGTTGGGTTGTTCAAATGGTTTTTTTTTTATTCTTTTTGACTCAAGGAAGGAAGGCAGATAGCTACTTTAGGAAGCAGAATATCTTATTGCAGACAAATAACTGTGGAAACAATTTTCAAATGATCATTACAATGGAGAGAATGGATTACTGAAATGACAGAAATGCCACATCGGATGAGGAGGAAGTGAGCAGGGTCACCTATACCAGGCTTGCTAGATACCTTACCTTAGTTAGGCTCCTTTTGGCTGAAAGGGTCAAAACTTGTCTCTGGTGTCCATTTTGTACTGAATAAACGATTGAATCCCTGTTTCTTTAGAATTTTGTTCAACAACCAAGGTGAGTTACACTAATTCTAACTTGGTTGTCTTTAATAAGCTACAGCTCAGAGGCTAGAACAGCAGTCTGGATTAGTTGACAGCACTAGGATATCTAATGGTTATATGATGTATTTGCGTAATGCATGCTGGGTACTGTAGTGAGGGAACACTACTGAATGAAAACATAAAAAATAAAATGGTGTTCTGCCAGATCACTCACGCTGAGGGATGCAGTGCTGTGCTACAGAGCACTTCATAACACGACAAATACATTATTAAACTCTGTGTTTAGGCACCTCTTTAGTTAAAGTTTAATTCTTCTTTAAAAGAAAGGTTCATCAGGGAACCAAAAAAGTGGTTATGGCATTACTCCAAAAAACCTTGTTGAAAGGTTAAGCTTGAGTGAGAGACAATTGACAATTACGTTTTCATTTTAATAGAGATTCACTAAAAGATGGACAAGCTAAATGCAATGCACTGCAATGTATTCTTGGGTTTGTGTATTTAGTAAAAATCATGTAGTGGTGAAGGGTCTGCATGTAGAAATGTCTCTAACCTGCTCCAGATGGAAGACCGCAGCTGAGATGCCCTGTATTCTCTCCACAGTGTGTTCAGCATCTGGAGGCTCCTCGCTCTTCACTATCACATCCTTATAGAGGTTCAGCTGCCACTGCACTGCTGGGTCCTCTGTCTGTAACATCAACAAACGATTTTATTATTCCCCTTAAACTTCAGGCTTATTATTCACTTACGAATCTTACGATGTAGTGATGACTATAAATTATTCAGTACCATGAAAGTAATGTAATATAAGAGGAAGAAACTGAGGTGTGTGCAAACAAACTGAGGTGGTGTTTAAGGGGTTAATTTTATTAACTATTGCCATTATCAATCATGGCATTAAAATAATGTTGCTGTTTTTATGTATTCATATATCTTTCATATATTCGTTATCTGATAGTATTGCTCATTTTCACTTCACCTTCTCCTGAAGATGGATGTTCTGCTTCAGGTAATCCTTCACCTCATCATCAGTGTCTTTCTGTGAAAGGCAGCAAACCAGAGATTCACAAAGGAGCTCATATGGCTTGTATTGGAGTCATTCTAATTTCAAGAAAGTGGAATGATAAGTGAGCAGGCTGGAGTCATGATGAAGACTGATGCTCACCAGACTGTAACGGATCTTGGCCAGAGAGATGAGCTCCTGATCTCCAGGGGAGCACATGTTGAGGCCAATGGGCAGCAACTTCTTATGAGCTGCTACGATTAGGGATGTCTGGACAGAGTACAATTCTCTTTTTCTCTTCTTCCCTCTCCTCTCCTGATCCTGGCCTCCTGACTGGTACAGACCACACAAACATAGCACTATTACTGTCATTTTTCCTTCAGCCATGTTTGTTTACCTGCATGCTTCAAATACTTGTTGGTGTTTCCAAACAAGCACTTAAATACTCATTCTCAAAATCACTCTTAAAGAATACATTTGATCATTTTACACAATTGTAACTAAAAAGTTTCCATTTTTCAATTTGTAACAAATAGTTTTATACATTTAAACATAGTTCATTAACATTGGACATCCCAAAATGCCAAGAGATAGATGTGCTGCAACATTATGTCAGATAAGGAGACAGATGAAACAAAAGAAGATTCTAGATAGTGGCAAATCTTTGTTTAGCGACATGTTTTCACAGCCACTTTACTTGGTTTACTGAACGGATAGACATATTCATATTCCATTGCTAAATTAGTGGTCCAAGTTTAAATTCCGTCATGAAAATACTTCCTAATAATGTTTATAGACAAACATAAATCTCACACAGGACTGACAACACCGTGAGCTACTTCAGTGTTTCATACTAAATTCATATATATTTTCACAGTTCATAACTTACAGGATTCAGTGAAACTGTTAAGCTAGCCTGGTGTCTCTGTCCTGAGGACATGCTCAGCTTCATCAGCTTGGTCTTTTCTTTTTTGTTTAAATGTTGTTTGCCATTTTAAAATCTTCCACTAACTTATTTGGCTTCTGTCTTTGAAAGAAAAAGAAGGGCAAAATGAGAGAGTGTGGCTATGTTCAGCCTTTAGCTAACATTACATGGATATTACATAGTTTTTATTGTCCTGGTTTTATGATAAAATGTTTTGTTTAAAACAGTGATAAGCCTCTCAACTTTGAAAATCTCACTATGAAAATTCAGAAATCCAAAAGAGTGTTCTAGAAATCTGCAAGTGTTGCTAAAGACAAAGCTTCTGAATTCCAAATAAAGAAAGAAACAACATTATGAACAAATAAGTAGCCCTAGCACAGAGGTAAATAGTATCCACAACATATTAACTTCATAATGTTGATTCTTTTGGTTTCTAGCATTGTGTTATCTAATCAGACTGTCTTTTTGAACAGTAAAAAAAATATTTAACAGCTAATTTATGAACAATCCTTACTAGAAGATGTGGCTGAATCATTAAAATACAGCCATGTATTCAACTCTCTAAAACAATGTAAGAGGATCTAGGATGTGTATCACAAATAGACTGGACATAAAGATGCATGGAGCTTGTGATAATTTGAGAGGATTTTAGCACTCAACCCTCCAATTAAAGAGAGTTCTTTGTAACTCCACAGGCTTATTAGCATATATTTGTCTGCTTATCTGTAGCTGAAGTCCATTTTATGTCAGCAATTAGTTTGTTTGCCCTTCTGCAATCTTACCTTTGACATCTTGGTCTTGCTGTCTCCAGTGAGGAAGGCAAGGTTGTTGATTTCATTTTGCACAACAAAGTTTTGCTCTTCTCTTTTGAAATTCTGCAAGTGAAAAGGCAAATGTTTTTTGTGAGAGCATGGAATCAGGTCAATCATGACCTCTTATTTTACAAAATATGTTGAGAACTTACGTGAGATTTACACCAGAGAATGAAAATCTCTGACACCATTTTAAATAGCTCTGTTGAGTCTGAATCAGGCTTCTTTAGCCATTTGGACCTGGACAGAGTAAAAAGAGTTATTTTCCTGTTTCTGAAGGTGCTGTTCATCAAATACTTCTTCTGTTTTTCCGATTTTGTTGTTTTAAAGAAGAGTGAATGCCACAGTTAAAAGTCTCCTCTTCTATATGTTTCTTTGTTGAATGTCTTCTTTTATCAACATCAACAAGTTTCAAGCAGAGAAATGACAATTTTAAGGAGACCTCAGTTAACTGGATCTTTTACATTGCAGCACCTCAACCTGGAAAATCCCCAAGTTACCTGTTGTTGTCTACATAGCGGATGAGCATTGGGTAAAAGGCATACAGGTCCCTGCAGAGGACAGCAAATTCATCCAGAATCTGTAATTCGGCCTCCTGGGTATCAGCCCTGCTCTCCGCCCTCAGCAGCTCCTCTTCAGCCACCACCTTCACCGTCTTCTTCTTCAGTTTCTCCAGTGTGGGAAGGAAGTGTGTTCGCAAGAGATCTGCACCGGCCTTGCAAATGATTGGCTGGGTGTACACTGAATGTAAGTGAACAAAGTAGAGTCACAGTCAGCATTAGAAAAGCTTTACTTTTATTTCCAAGTTCATAATTTTCTCATTAAATAATGTGATAAGGACGTGGTAATAAATACATGGTTCATATTATTCTACAATGCTTCCTTTATGTGAATACATTTGCTGTACATCAAAATCAGGTTACTTTTAGGCATTTATGTCTCACAAGGCTAAATTTGTCAGGTGGTGCAACTGTCCAATCATATATTCAGATAAAGTAAATTACTAAATAAGATTATTTAGTTAATGCCATTGTCAGAAGCCGTTGCAAAAATATTGAAAAACTGTTTTTTGAATTACGGTCAGGCTTGTTCAGTGTATTAAGTTGGATAGTGTGACCCCAGGAAAACAATGAATGAATGTGACTGAATGTGTTTTTATTACAATAATGTTTATTTATTTGAAAAAAAAAATGTATGTATTAACGGATATATGTATAAGGTTCAAGGATAAAGGTTTGTATGGGTGTGCAAGTACAAAGACTAGTTTATGCATGTTTTCAGCAGTCGTAAATAACTTTGAAATATAGTGTTAATGTGGGTTGTGTCAGCTGACATTTTCTGGGTGGTAAAATTGATTAACCTGTTTAGCAATGAAGCTATGAAAGCTATAAAACAAATATAAACAAACTGAATAGACTCCTGTAGATACAAAAAATGCAGAACATACTTTTTAGTAACTTTTTTTTGTTCAATTATTTTTTTGAAAGCCATTATTATTATCATTAAACACCATTAAATTATCATTATCATTTGACCCATGTACATGTAAATCAATGATAATGTGAAGCAGGGATGCAGAACTCCGGTTCTGGAGGGCTGGTGTCCAGCACAGTCTGATGCTTTACCTCCTTGAACAAACCTGACACCAAACTCCACTGCCAATTGCCAGGTTTAGCTGGTGTGTTTGAGGATAATTATTACTAGCAAACACTAAACTGCGCTGGACACTGGCCCTCCAGGACCAGAGTTGTGCACCTGTGGTCTAATGTATTACCAAGCTACGGTTAAAGGAGCAAAAAACCTATAGACCTAACATTCTTAAAAGGTCACTTTGATGGACTGATTTTACGTTTACTGAAATCAAACAACACCCACCTGCAATCCTCTTCATCCAGGAGGCTTCATCAATGCCAAGGTTGTTGTTGAGGATCTTAAGGATGTTGCCAAGGATGAGGCTAAGATGCTCAGAAGTGACCGTGGTACAGCAGCTTGCATCACTCAGTGAGTTCTCAGGGCCTTTTGCCCACCAGTAGGAAAGATAGTTACACAGCATGGGCAGGACGACCTCAATGATGTGGGGCATCTCAGTGTAGCGTGCCCCAGACTCTGAGATGTCATGGATGTCCTTCATCAGGCCGTCCAGTCGAGGCATCTCAGGACACATCTCCTCCACCGTGTCAGGCATGCTCAGAACTGATAACAGACAGAAATGATCCAAACATGTCATGCCGATGACAACAGAAAACTTCCATCAATTAGTTCAAGCCACGTATCAAAATATGGATTTCGAATGGGGACTCACTTGCCCTCTCTCGAGGTGTTTTGGTGTTGAAGACAGAGCAGGGGTTGTGCATGTTCAGATGAGGCTCCAGGAAGGCCACTGGCATGGCACTCACCAGAGTGGCCAAACACTCCCCCAGTGCAGGAAGCTGTCTGTTTAGACATGAACACATTCTTTAATTTAAATAAAAGGATGAATACCCTCTCACCAAGATGATCACAAAAGTCAATTACTTCTCAACATAGATGTTCTTGCCAGTTCCCAGGGAGTAGAGGCTGGTTAGGATGCGATAACAGGACAGCTGAACATCGTCCACTGAAACATAATGAGAGGCCATAAAATAATGACAATATAATTTAGAACATTCTCAAAATGCTAACTACTGGTCATTATTTTTCTTTCAACAGTTTAAACCTGTGTTAGTATGTCCTGTAGTTGACATTTTGAGAATTTTGAGAATAGCCATGAGTCTATCACAACAAAAACACAATATCAATTCTTTTTAGATTTTATTCTGTGCATCTTCATTTGGATCTGTGATGATTAATTGAACTGTCCACTCACAAAGCAAGTCCACGCCAAACTGGTGCTGAGTGACGTGCTGAAAAAGAGCAGTTAGTATGGGCAGCAGGGCCACTGAGGTATAGGCGATGATCTGGGCAACTCCTTTCATCTGGGTCCGGGACTGGCCTAGTTTGCCCAGCTTGAGGTTCTCCAAAGTCTTTTCTAGGTCTTCTGCTGCGTTCTCAAAGAACGTCCTAACTCCTGCCTTCACCAGCTCTGAGCCAGACTTCATCACTGTCCTTTAAAAGGAACCAGGTAGTCAGACCAACAGATAAACAGTATATAAAGATCTGTGCAAAAGCCAGAAACCACCCTTCACTTATTTAATTTCCAGTCAAAATGGCCTTCAAATGCAAATTATTCATATCTCACTAGGCATTCTCTTTCTGAAGAGAATAAATATAAGATAATACACTTACATTAAGAAGGAGAAAGTCAAAAACAAGTGGAAAAAAGTTTCTAAAACTGGAATTCAAAAAATGATTAAAAGATAAAGAGAAAAAAAATCATAACAACTGTGCACTAACATTTGGAACATTTGCATTACTGAATCAAAAAAAGAAGCTGCTGATGTTCTCAGAACAATGAACTGACCACCCCAGACATCAACATCACTGAATGCGTCTGGGATTACTTGGATCATAAAAATTAAACAGAAAATGCAACCAGCTTCTAAGACTGAACTTTGGAAGTGTGGAAAAATGTCCCTGAAGATTTCTGTGAAAAATGGAAAGCAAGTCTTCTGAAAAGAACGGAAGCTGTAATAAAGGCAAAAGGTGAACACACTAAATACTGACAAATGTGATGTTACACTGAGTTGTTGAGGCTTCTGTGAAAGGTGGTCTCTGATTTTTGCAGAGTGCTGTTGTATCTTAGAGATAGTAATAAAAACTAAAATTACACATAGGACCACAATATTGACATAACAAACCAATCCACTGCAATCCACTGTGACAACAGCTATTCAATGTAATTACCATAATTAATGACAAAGATAAAACAATAATCATTCCTGTTTTTTCAATAAAAATCAACTGTAAAGAAATATTTACAGAACTACTAAATTTGTATGAATCTGCTCCTACCTGAAATCCAACGAATGTGCCAAGATGTGCAGACAGCTCACCATTGTGGCAGAGTCACTCCCTGAGAGAAAAGTAGTGGTGAAGTTAGATAAAGCACTGAAAACAGAACAGAAAATGATGATCAAATTGAGAATGTGCTCACCAAACAGAGAAATCCTATGTCTGACAAGAGATGCCAGCTTACAGAAGAGACTGTACAAACAAAAAAGAAAAAGTGAAGAACAAACAAAAAGGTGAAGAAAGGGGAAGAGTGAGAAACGAAGAAGGATTAATACTAACCATTAACTGGAGCCATTTTACTGCATTTATAAGCATGCATGCAAACAGTGACTACGAAAAAAAGGCTGAACCTGGTGATCATCTCCTTCTCTTTGTTAGAAGCATAGCCACTGCTGCTAAGGTTGATGCTGGGCGAGGACAGGAAGTAGAGGCAGTGGTTCTTAAAGTACTGGTCAAGCAGGGGCAGGAGAACCTGTAATGGAGGGGGATTAGGGACATAAATAGTATTACAGCATGGGAGAGTGTTTGTTATTATTACAGGACAATGTATTAGTTTTCAGGTTGTCGGATGTCCATCCCTACCTTTGCAAAGAATTTTATTTCTTGTTCATGAGGAGATTTGTCTGTTTTTCCACTGGTAGCCATAGCCTCTGTAAAAATGATTCAAAAAGATTAGCGCTAAATGAAGAACTCTCTTCCAGGTTCTCATTCTTGTGTCTCATGTTTTTACGCATTATCTTTTACAGATTAACTCACCGAGATGTGCTATGAACTCCTGTGCAGAATCCACATAACTAAGCAGCCTCTTAAGGAATTTGTAGGCAGTCCTTTTTTCCATAGAGGAAGAATCCTGCTCCATATCCCTCAGACCTCTGGCAAACACATAAAAAAAATCATCTGTAATGTTGAATTCACTGCATCGTAGCAAACTATTTTTGGGTTAAAAGGTTACTAAGGTTTCCCTCTCAAAGTGCAAAATACTGGGAGGAGGTTATTATAATGAAACACCTACTCCAATTTGTGAAGATTGATAATACTGACGCACGGGAAAAGCTTGTCTTATTTTTGCCTCTATCATCATTACAGGTGCCAGCTGGGATGAACACAAAAGAAGGGAAAAAGCTTACAGACACACAAACCTGCTTATTGCGTATCCATTAACCTGCAGGAATTTGAATAGCTCCTGAGCCTTCTCTCTGTCTCTGTACTTTTCCTTAGCAGTCAGAGTGTCATACGGCACCAGTAGAGGATGAGTCCCACCTCCTGTAAAGAAAAACAACATACGTGGCTAACTCTGAAACATTAGATACAACAGCAAGTCTCCTGGACAATATTATTACCTTTGCTACCTAGCTCCATTTTCTTTTTCTTTGCCCAAATGTTGTGATAATTCTCTGCTACAGTCTCTACCATACCCTGCAAAAACATACATCAGGCTGGTTTGACAGACATGTTTCCAGAAGACATTATAAGTATCATATAAAATACTACATTTTTAGAAGTACATTTGTGAACTTGAGTTCTGTGCAAAAGTGAACAACCTTCTTTCATTTATTTAATTTACAGTCAAAATGAAGCACAAGTTATTCTGTTAAAAATATATTTAGAAAATTTGCGCATTTGGACCACGCCCAAAGGTGAGCTTGGAACAGAAGGGTATACTCTGAGAAGCTTGGGCAGGAGTTCTGAGGAGCTTTACAGAGATCACGGAAGCTGGAAGTTGGTCCTTTGCCCAAGCTTATGTTCTCAGTAATATATACTGAAAAATTAATAACTTGTACTTAATAGCCATTTTGAAAGTTGATCTCTGACTTTCGCACAGTACTGTATTTGCAAAACATCCAAAGAATTATGCGTACTCTATGCTAACACCAAAAACATTCCCACTTACCTGTAACTCTCGGGACAGGACTACATTATCCAAATCTACAGGCGATGGATTAAATCCCTGGAAAAATTGCACATGGCACATAGAAGATTATAAATCTATTTTATGTTAACATTTTTTGTGCTCCTTATTTGTGCCTTACACAGACTTCTCCCTACCTGGGAAGACTCTGAGGTCTTTTTCTCTGTCTCACGCTGCTGGAACATGGCCTCTCCCTCTTTGGTCCTCTCAATGTTCCAGCCCATGGCCAACATGCTCTTCAGAGACTCCTTCACCGGATAGCGGTAGGTCTCCCTCTCCTGGCCAAATTCCAACACATGGATTAATGAGGGATTAGCACGATATCAGTTCTGTGGATGAATGCTCTGTAGAGGAAGTTTCAGAAGTATGTGGTACCTTCTCGCTCAGTGCTTTGTATGGTTTCAGTAGAGGGTGAGTTTTGGCTTTTTCATCCACCTTCTCTCCTGCAGTCCAGCCTAGTGCAAACTGTCAGAAAACAGAACGTCTTTGTAGCTGTGGCACAGAAATGGATGTGCATTCATGCAATTCTACAGAGCATGAAGTGAAAATGTACCTGACAGGCCAAAAGCATGGAAGTAAGCACTGTTTTTTTTTCAGGCTGTAAAATATTGGTAAAAAAGCAAAATGTTTTGCCTGAAAGGATGTTTGATTTTGCCAGAAAGTTGCTTAACCCTCATATCCCTCAGCCAATGAGAAAACATGCATTTTTGTACAATGTTTTATTTTCAGGTACTTATTTTATTTTTTTTAATTATAATACTTTTAATGTAATGTTATAAAATGAAAGGTAAAAAAAATCTATGACCCTGGAAAACAATTGTCACTGACTGCAATGCAGATGTTTGAAAATATAGGAAGCTATTTATGATATATTTTTTACTTAACTTAAAGGCAAGACACTGTACCTTGTATGTGTATACTAAAAAGCTTAGAAGTGGCTAGCTAGTCATTTCAGCCCCCTGCCTACTACAATAATTATCTAAAAAATATTTGGGCACTCCTAGTTTAATCAGAGATGTTTTTCAAAAATCTCCCATTGATTTGTAGTGCTTTACTTCTGCAAAGATGTATATACGTGAATGTATGTGCATCATTACGCATTCTGAGGATGTGATGGCAGAAGAGGTGCAAAGTTATATGGAATTATACACCCCATCTATGTTTTCTGTCTACTCTGGTTTGGACACTGGCATCTAGTGCAGGTTCATGGTACATACAAGCACAGTGCAAGCTGATGGCCATGAATATATATACAAAATTTACCTTACCTGCTGATAAATGTCCCAAACCTTGAGCAGTGTTTAATTATTTCCAAACTACTTATTTACTACACTTGAGTAAGTTTTTTTTCAAGAGCATCTGAATAGGTGAATCAGGTGGATATGATTAAGAATCAGTTAGTTTAACAACAAAATGTCCATGTTATTTTTTTTAAAGTGTTTCTTCCAACATGTCCCCCATAGTATACATTAATTTACCTTTTCAGAAGACCACTTCTCATGGCAGTGCTCAGCATACTTGTTGGCAATGTACTCCAATTTTTCAGGCAGGGAAATACTGAAAAATATGACGTATTATTCTGTTAAATTCAAGACAGAATTATCTTTAAACACAGACAGTTTGTGTGGTTTCTCCATTCGGTGCTTACTTGGCAGTGCTAATGGGCTTGGGGTCAAAGTTGCCCTGAGCATCCACGGAGACTTGTTTCACCAGAGTAGTGCTTGGGCTCGTGTCAACATAGTCTGGTGGAAGGGCTCCAGCTATGGCACTCAGACAAGGCATGGCCATTTTGAAAAGCTCTGCATCGTATTTCTGTAGAAGAAAAATTGGAAAGAGAGGCTCTGTGAAGAAAGCTGCAGAGGGTCCAGAGGGTCCCATGAAGGGTTATATAATGGGAGGACAGAAATGCACCAACCACTTTTTCCCTTCCGATACCGAAATTCATCCCTGAGTAAATATGTGTGTGTGTGTGTGTGTGTGTGTGAGTGTATGTATGTATCATATGTGACTCAGTAACTGCAGAGTTCCAAACCTCCTCTGGCATTAACATTAGCACAAAAACTGTGTGCCAAGAGCTTTATGGCATTGGTTTTCATGGCCAAGCAGCTGCATGTAAGCCTTACATCACCAAAAACAATGCCAAGCATCGGACAGAGTAGTGTAAAGCATGCCACCACTGGACTCTGGAGCAGTGGCAACGTATTCTGTGGAGCGACAAATTTTGCTTCTCTATCTGGCAGTCTGATGTACAGGTCTGTGTTTGGCGAATGCCAGGAGAATGTTACCTGCCTGATTGTATATATTTGACAATGTGTAGGTGCCCCAACATATATAGTTGCTGTAATGTGAAAAAGTCTTATTCTTATGATGATTTAGCTACCTATCTTTGCATGAATCTGGATTTTTTTTGACATAGTTATTTATAAAATGAATCTGTACAAAAGACTTTAAATACAGCTAGAAAGTGCTATCTGGATGCATGAGGAGTTGTGCAGTACCTTCTGAGAGAGTGCATCAAAAAGGCCCCAGAAGAGTTTCTTGGTGAGATGTAGCTCCTCCTCTGAGGCTATGCCATAGCTTCCCAGGCCAGTGGGCAGGCAGTAATATTTCCAATTCTGCTCATAGTGATTGGTCAAAAGCTGCGATAACAAGAAAACATATAGGTTACCTAAAAAAGAAATCCGTGGCAGATGTTTAGATTTATGGCAAAACAATTTAAACCATATATTCATAGTTCATAATTCAAAACAGAGCTTAAAGGAATGGCTCAGCAAAAAATTTTCCAATTACCCTTGATGCAGTCATTGAGCCCAGACATGTCTGGTGTCTAAATTTGAGCTTTGAGGCTAAAAGTTGCAAACACCAGAAGTCAAAAGTCACCAAAAGTGTTTCTGTAAATGCAGCCACAAAGTTTCTCTCAACCCATCCAAACTGCATCCTGGTCTCAATTCAGATTGACTTGTGATGTGGATCCTGGGGACGCACTGCCCTGGACAATTTCAGGTATTCTATGCACCACCAACACTCCTGATCTAGTTCATGATAATCAGCTGACAAGCTGGATCAGGTGTGTTAGGGCAGAGAATACCTGCAGTGGGTTAGTATTACTTGCTGTGAATAAAACTTGGGCTGTGTTAGATATAGCATTCTGTGCACTGCATACTGCATCAGTATATACTGAATACTGTATGCTATTTTTCAACAGTAGTGTACTGTACAGTATCTAGTATACGACACAAACCACATGCTGTACTACAGGGAAGGAAGAAGTCTGCCAACATCAGGCACTGAGCCAATCGGAACATCTCAGGACTTTCCCATTTTCCTCAGCCTGACATCTGCTTTTCAGCACGTACATTTATATTTTGGTCGAAAGGTGTGCCTGTGTGACCCCATACCATGACAGAGGACAGGACGTTGTTTTCTACTCATCTTCAAAGCTACAAATAAACTTTAATAATGTCAGCATTGGGTTCATCTGTGCGGTAAACTTCTGTGGTTTCCAAATACAGCTGTTTTCCTCTATCAGTGAGTCATGTCATTTTTAAAAGACTCAGAGTTGGTAATATGAATTAGTCTGACTGAATAATAAGTAGTGTGACTTCAGACAGAAGCCTCAATAGCCAACACTGACCGTATCGTACAGGTGAGTTACTGTTTTATCCACATTATGCAGAAAGTTACCTTTTAAACAGACAATAACAGCAAACTGACTTCAAGACCAGCAGAAAAAGCTGGTGTGGCTTCAGAGTGTATGTATGTAATTTTTTTCATTTTTTATTAAAGTCTGCAAAACCTTAATGAAGACATGGATGTGGTCTGAACTGGCTGAGAAGTTTTTTGTATGTATTTACAGAAACAATTTTGGTGTCTAGTGTTTGTTACCACCATTCGCCTCAGCACTCCAGGGCTAAACCTAAAGAAGCAAAATTTTGCACTGATCCATTCCTTTAATGTAAGGACATGTTAACATATTCATTCATCCTGTTAGTTGACAGTCATGGGCTAATGGACAGTAACTAATGCCCATAGTTGACTGGTTTGGTGTGAGACTGATGAAAGGAGGGTAGTGGGTCACTGTTACACACTGGCAGCTGAGATGTCAAGAGAAGGCTAATATATTCTCACCTACTGCTCAAAGGATCATCACTAGATCTGACATAACAAATCACCTCATGTAATTTAAAAGCCAGAAGCACTAGGTGTATCTGCATGTATGTGTATATTTAGCATTGACCCTTGCAATACTTTTTACAGTTCTGAAGATGACTAAAGGGCTATCAGTGGACTCTGTGAACCACAGAATAGAGCCCCAGTGCTAAATATACAACTTTACAATGATGTAGCCCTGAAATGCTCACCTTTATGGGCATCTTGCAGTACTCTGTGAGCTGTGGCACATCAAAGACAAGGCGGCGCAGGAGCTGCTGCAGCATAGAGGGCCGCAGGTGCCTGAGGAGAAGAGCAATTAAAGCATATTTATTCAGAACAATGAACAAGTTTAACTGATAGAGTTAGAGATAGAAATTCCCTTCAAAAGACTGAACTGGATCTCTTACTTGCAGATGGCAAGCAGGCACTCTTCAATGGAGTCTCTCTGGGCCTTGGTGAGTGAGCGGCCTTTGGAAAGCCGGTAGATGGTGTGGAGTGTGGAATCCACCAGCATGGCATAGTGCTCCGTATGAGCAAAGAGAGCGGCACAACGCGTCAGCAGCGGAAGCACAGCTGAGCCAATGTATCTGTTCATGGCCAGGGCTGTCTTTGTGGTGCTCAGCACTTCCTAGTTGGGGAAAGGAACAAAAACAACACGCATTCATTAATTAGGTTATAATCGCAATAGTCACAATATGGCCTAAGACCTCTGCAAATTACTGTATTTCTATTTTTTTATCTGCCTCAACATTTGATTAAAACACAATAATTTCTTCATTCGTTGCCACATTTCTTTCTCAGTCATTTTAGAATTATCTAGAGCTTCCAAATATATAATACAAGCTGCACTTGACTAGTGTAGTAGAATTATTTTCATTATTTTCATTTATCTGCAACAAAACTGGTTTATTGAAAATATTCATTCCAAATGTTTCAACAGTGATTACAAATTTTTGACTGGCAATTATTTTTTCACTCATGCTTGGCGCACCTTTCTGTGTTGTCAGCAACATTTACACAAAGTGTCAGATACGC